>CAEGAE010025907.1:0-33099 GCA_903067095.1 Girardinus metallicus
GTTGAAAGTCCGTGTTGCCGCCTCCAGCCCCAGAACATCACTGCTTTAGAGGAGATCTGCTTGGAGGAATGGGCCAATATTCCAGCAACGCTGTGTGCCAACCTTGTGAAGACTTAAGAAACCGTTTGACCTCTGTCATTGCCAACAAAGGATATATTACAAAGTATTGAGATGAACTTTTGTTATTGACCAAATACTTATTTTCCACCCTTATTTGCAGATAAATTCTTTAAAATTCAGACAATATGATTTTCTGAATTTTTTTTCTCATTTTGTCTCTCATAGTTGAGGTCTACGTATCAATTACAGGCGTCTCTCATCTTTTTAAGTGGGAGAACTTGCATAATTGGTGACTGACTAAATACTTTTTTCCCCACTGTAACTATAAAAGTCTTATTTGAAGTCGTGTTTCATTTGGAGGAAATCTATAAAGGAGGTAGTGTGGTGTTTTGTTTGTTTTTTTTTACAATCCAGAGCAGAGTCACTGTTAGAAACATATATTTTGGTTACTTTTTCTATGGGTAAGCCCTGGAATGGGAACGCTGCAGTACCAACGTGCTCTACATAATATCATCTCAACTTGTTATTGTTTCCATGACAGATGGCACTGCTGACAGCGGGGAGCTGGACCTGAGTGGCATAGATGACAGTGAGATCAATTTGGTATGTAAAACCTCTTCATGGATCCTCATGTATGAAAACATCTATACACATCCCTACATATAGAAGAAAACACTTTACAATTATTGCAAAAAAAAAAAAAATGAAAGTTTAACATGCATCAAAGCTAGACAGGGTGACTGTTGCAGGGTTAATTTCTGAGTTCTGTTGAACATTGTTAGAAACCTTTTATTTCACACAGTTCAGCCGAAGGAAAAGTGGGAACACTCTAATTTTTTCATGATGGCTAGATTGAATTTCTGACGTCTTTACAAAGATGTGGAATTGGAACAATACAAAACTTTAGATTGACATGCTGTACATATTAGATTTCAGCACTGAACCAAAAACAAATCCAGACATTGGCTTTTATTATCAAATGTGTGTGCCTTTGTGGGGAGCTGGAAGATGAATAGGACTGACACGGTTCAGCTAGAGCAGCTCTGCTTTCTACTGCTCAGGATGTGTGACATTGTTTTAACCCGGTCACTTCTGCACAGTGTTGCTCTGGAGAGGCGTTTATATGGTGCTCTGCAGCACGATCAACTTATTGAGACCTAGAAATACATTGAAACATGCAAATACACAATTCAGTTCTTTTTCTCTTTTTTTTTCCAAGTGAAAAAATAAAAATGTTGTCTAAAAAGCAATAACAGCATTCCTTTAGTGAATGTTTGATTATTTATGTCACAGGATGAATCTACAGCTAAGATAATATTTCCAACATCAACATTTGGAAAAGCCCAGCCGTTTCGATAACAAAAGGTGATTACTAGAAGATTTTTTCCCCTAAATATAAACGGATGAAGCTAAACCTACCAGTTTAGGAGTTTAATGTAGAACATACTTAGACAAAAGGTTTTTTTTTTCCTAAATGCAAAATGTGTATTTTTTTTTGTACAGTTTTGGCTTAAAACAATATTCTGTGATCTTTATGGAATCCCATGTGAACTTTGTTTTTGTTAATAAAACTGAGCACTGTGGAATCAAGGTCTTCTGCTGTCAGTAGGTCTTGCAACAGGCCTGATCAACACACACACACCTTTGTATGACATTCCAACAGCTTGACATGTGCAGACACTGACCGGTCTACGGTATTATCATCCAGCCAATTAGATTGCAGTGTGTCCCTAAGTCCAGCCTATTGTCCCAAGAAGATAAATATGTAATGTAATCTGATTACTTTGCATAAAGGGCCCAGCGCTCAACAACTATACATGTGGTCAAGAATAAATTAGACTTTGACTTGTGAAAACTGAACAAAAGAACTGGGTGACAGAAAAAGCCAAAATGAATCCTCTTTTTTAAACAGAATGTGGCTGCAGTGTTTTGGTTTGCACAGTTTAGTCCTGGAAAACCAAAAGCCGTCAGTATTTTTTGACAGATGAATCTTAAATGGCTGTGGACGGGTGACAATTGTTTTGCAGCTCCAAAAGCTGAGCACCCTGCAGTGATTGAGTCACTCTTGAACTTCTCTTTATACAAACATATTTTGGAACCAAATGTGAAAAACATGTCCTTGTGGAAGTCAGCAGAAAAAGACGAAAAAGTAATTTGAGTCTTGTTTTATTCTCAATGTCTTCCAAAAAAAAACAAAAATAGAATGAAGGACAACCGTGGGTGTCTTCTCACCTCACCTTCTCCCCTTCATATACATTCGGGTGTGACATATATACATTGTATCTGCCACATCCTGTACTTTATTGCTGTAATTGCTCACTTTTTTTTCGTGAATTTAACTGCTCTATTTTCTTTTGTATCTCTGCAGTATCTGCTGAGTGACAAAGAAGTCCAAATCAAAACTGCACTCTGGATGGCAGAAAATGCAGACTACCTAAAAGCGCAAAAAGGTACTGGAGGCCACATGACCAGTCAGCCTAGGGTGTCCTGCACTGCAGAATTTTCTTATTTAAATACATTTAAGTCAGTTCTATAGACACGTTATTGAGCGCTACTGTTTTAAAGCGCCCAACTCTGGGGGGCAAACAGCCTGTTCTTTTACTGCCCTTCCACAGCTATGATGCTGCGGTAGGACAATTTAATTATTAAAATGAAGCCTGGACATGTAGGTTGTTATTAATTTAGCGCAGTGCGCCACCGCAAATGGAAAATAACGCAGAAAAACTGGTGAACAAAAAAATAACTCAATCACTCTTATTTTTTTTCACCCTCTGTTGGACTGACAACCCTTTTTTTTCTTTTTTTTTTTTTTTTATTAACTGAGCCGAAAAGCACAGAATTCCGCAGTATAGCTACATGTTAAGGTTTTCAAAGTCAAGCTAGCATAACTGACCTACTTCCCTCTCTATTTTTTTTTATTAAAATTTTTTACTCACCTGGAATGTGTGATACTATTGGAGCTCCTTATCTAGCTGTCATTGTGTTGACAATTAATAGCAAAACTTTTTCTTTTGTATATTGCGTACATTTGTGAATTAGAGCGACATTTAGTGCGTTGCAACGTGTCTCATCACACAGATCGTGGTTATTGGTTTTTATGCTCATCATTGTTCTTGTTTGCAGAAAAGGAAGCAAAGATCCAAAAAGAGAAGGAGCTTGGGATCTATAAAGAAAAAAAGGTAAAACTGATCAGCCTGGAAATGTAGATTGTTGGAATTTCAACACAAACATAAATAGCTGATCAATGAAAAAAATGTGAAGTAAAAAAACTGACAGTTTGAAAGTAAAAGTCAGACAAAAGGGCAAAGGTGGGCTTTTATTAAATTATGCATCACATTAAGTCCCAGTAAAATACATTGTTTGTGTTTATGTGCCAAACTGTAGAAATGTTTATTTTGTTTGTCTGCTTTTAGATCAACAACTTTGTCTTTTGTTATTTAAACTCATGTTTGATTGGGAGTTTTATCATTGACAGACATTTCAAATAATGTCACATTTTCTACACATCAGTTTGTCAAGCATAACCTTCCTTTTTGTTTTGAACAGCCCAGACGGCCCTCAAAAAAGCACCCTGCCATCAGAGCCAGCACTGCTGACGAGGCCATTGAGAAGATGTTGGAGCAGAAGAAGATATCCACCAAGATCAACTACGACGTGTTAAAGGACCTCGTCGTGAAGCCTGGCAGCAGCCCGGCTGGTGTGGAGGAGTCACCAAAGGTGGAGCCGCCGGCCCCTAGGACGCCCGCCTGCATCCGCAGACCTGCGCCCACTAGAACACCGCTGAGCCTCGGCATGCCGCTCAGCACTCTGGGAAAACGGTAGGTTGTCCTGTTAGCTTAATAAACATGTTGGACCACTTACTAGAAGATGTTCCTAACAAAACAGCAAGTATGTAAATTTGACAAAATCAGAATTGGAAGAGTTATTGTTGGTGCATCTTGTTTACGTTGTTTTAGGTGATTTTCATGCTGCAATATATTGTCAAGACACAATATCCAAGTGATGATGTTGGATCTTTGAGGAAAAACAAGTAACCTTAGTGTTCATCGGTTAGGTCTGTTCTTCCACAAAAGCAACAAGTAGCACTAACCTGGAGAAGAGGCAATCAGTGCATCTATGGGTGCACTGATTGCAGTTTTCTGGCCGATCGCTGATTACAGTCCTTTTTAAAAAGCTTAACCTGCTGATTCCGATTTTGGTCGATACCAATCTTTTTTTGTCTGAAACGTTGCTCAAGAAAGTTGTTGAGTTGGCAACAGTGGGGTGACTATTGTTAACTGCAAACGTGCAGACATATCCTGGGGGGCCGGTGTGTCAGTCAAACCTTTCTCACTGGAGAGCAAAAGAGGACAGTGGTTGACTCTTAGACCTTTGCCAAGCCAGATAAGATCGGTGGATAAGGTCGGCTTCACATGTAAAAATCAGCCGATCATTGATCTCCCAAAATGAAGTAAATCAGCACAGATAAATCAGCTGGCCGATAAATCAATTCACCCCTTTTACCTCTCTGTAGCCCTCTGACCTTATTTTAAACACTTTTTCCAATACTGACGACAACCAACTTTGACTTTTTTTTTAAAATCTCAGTAGCAGGATCTGTATCAAATTTGGGGGGAGGGTTGGTGCCAGTCGATGCATTCACCGACTGAAAGAAATAAAATATTTTAGCTTCCAGCTGGCCCATAAACAATTAGAATCAATTGACGGATTTGTTGTCTTCTATCTGTGAATCTCCGAAAAATACAAAGTAGAATTTTTTACAATCCTTCTGGAAAGGTGAGGCATGCTCGTCAGGAGAGTTTATCAACCTTTGCTACATCGGGATGGTTGTTTTAGATTGTATTTCAGACAACACTGAGTGCCTTTTGAATGTAGAACCCCATTAAATCTTCTTATCACTGCCTGGAGGATTTCAACTGTCCTTAGACAAAAATGCCACCTTGACTGTTTACTCTGTTTCTGCCAATGCTATAAGATTTTGTTGTTGAATCAGTAGGTTATGTCAGAGATGAGTGTATCTCTGATAATTACCACCTTACGCATATAAATCTGCCTATAATTACGTTAGCTTAGCAGTCCTTCAGTACCTCAAACTAATAAATAATCTTTGTCCCTAACAGATAGCCAATTAAATCAAGACTAGATAGATGCCAGCTGTTTCTTTACTGCCACACCAGTCATTCCTCCTTTTCTGCTACGCTCAGAGCTAGATATTTAATTTTTTTCCCTGGCTTCAATCTGTAAACACTAGAAGGCCCCACCTCGTCTCCTTCCGCCCGACTAAGATAATCAGCTGCGACAAGAGGACAGATGCTCAGTTTGCCTCTCCATTCCTGGGGGATATTCCTTTTTTTTTTTTTTTTTCTTATAACCATCTTCTCAAATCCACAGACAGGATTTGTCTGTGGGTGTTGCTTTGACAACAAGCAATCACAGAAAAGATCCGCTCTGTTCCTTTCAGAAGAATTGAATCGTTCTTGGTTTGCCATACAGGAAAAACTAAATGGTTTTCACTGTATTTGATTTTGGGAGGAATTGGTTTTCCTACATGTCTTTGTTTTCTAAAGCCCTTTGAGTTGACGCTGGTTTTGGGTGCCATCTTTGAGCTTTAGTGGACCCCTGTAGGGGCAGCTGTTTGGTGATTAAGCCCCACTGTTGGCTCCGTCTCTCATCTTTTGGTTAGTTCATCTCTATTCATTGGTTGCTGTTTGCAGGGCCTTTGTAAAGCCGGTTCTGAATCATGATGTAGCGTGCTGTTTGGTCTCAGAGACGCCGAAGGATTTTGATAAGTCTTTTAAGACTGTTGCAGTTTATCATGCTCTTTTTAGCACAAGCTACTTTTGATGTTAAACACATTTATAAACCCTCCAGCAGACTTAGCTTACCACTTGCCTCGCCACAATGAGAAATTCAGAAATTCCACTTCATATATTTTAAGATTTAGAGCCACCTTTTTACAATACTTTGACAGATCCCAATAGTATTGGATGAGTTTTAGATTTATGTCCACTTTGATCAGTCATGGTTCTATAACATGTAAGAATCCCTCAACAGTAAGTCATTTCAGCTTTCACATTAGTGGACATGAATGCCATATCTGCTACTGTCTGGTAGTCGCTGCCTGGCTATCAACTTCTCTGTCCTATGTCTCTGTTAAGTGCAGTGAGAGTGAACACTGTATTGGTGATCAGTGGAAAGGTTTGTGGATTGTTAAATTAGAGGAAAATGCGTAAACAGAGAAGTAACGTACCAGCCGTCTTGCTGCTCCGCTCTCTTACTGTGTTGAAACAGACTTCAGCTCTCAACAAAGCACTGAAATTCGAAGACCCTTGAACCAGTTCATGAATGAAAGATGTATGAAAGTGTTTTCTGATCTGGAAACACTTTGAACTCCCCCAGTATGACCTGGAGAGTCTCAGTGTTTGGGGTTTCCTCGTGGGCCAGTTACAGTTGCAACCTGATGTTGGATAGGAGACGGACAGAAGGAAATCGAAAAATCACGTTTGTGGGTGTGTGTGTCATTTTTCCACGGCAAGTTGAGATCCTGGATAAGCCCCCAAGAATCGTCACTACACATTACAAATGCGGGAGTTAAGAGACGTTTCAGTCAAGTCTTATTTTATTTTTTACTGTTAGCTCATTCTGAGTTTAGCTTTCAAATATACCAGAGATTTTATGGTTAGTTATCTAAGGATGTAGCTACACGAGTTTGTTGATATCTTTAAGTGTAATTTATTTAGATTTGTAGCCTTTAAAGATGAGCCTTTTTCTAATAAAGACCAGAAACATGACTGCATTTGCTTGATTCTAAATGTTTGACTTGGCTAAGTTGAGTGACAGCAGCTCATCCTCTGCCGTCCAGACATCCTTTCTTAGCTGAATGCAGACAAATAATGACAGAAGCTACGGGGTAAAAAAAAAACTAGGCCATTTGGATAAGATCCCTGTTTTATCCGCCAAATAAAACATAATGCAGCCTAACCAACAATTAACAACGTTCACATGAAGTTGATTTTAGCGTGATAGATGGTTTCCTGAAGCCGCCGCCCAGCTTTTGGCTGTTGAAGCCTCAAGAGGGCGTGCCTTGCTACCTAAAGGTTATGTTATCTTTCCTGTCATGTTAGTCTTCACTCCCAAAACCTTACATTTTATTCAATCTTCCTGCTCTGTTTTACTGAACCCCCACCAGCACCACCTCCTCCACCTTACCAAGCTATTACCAGTTTTCAGCCATTGGCTAAACTACTTCCCTCAATCATCTTTTCAGCTCAGGCTGAGTGTCATTGGCAGTAAGCTGATTAGGAACGCACAGCTAAACCCAGCAGAGACTGAAAGCCCAACATAGCGTCTTGCCTGAGTGGATGGATAAAGCCGGCGACGGAGGAGAGGAAAGGGAGGGAATGTGAATGTGCAGACGAAGTAAAATGGGGTGGACAGGATGGGAGGCAGATTAATAGTTTGGATATCATTCTGTGTCACGGTGCATCTCTTTGGGTAATTAATCTGTGGTATATATTTTTACTGCAGCTTAAAGATGGGTTAATGAGATCGGGGAGAAACTGCTGTTTGACTGCTGATGTATAAGGAAGAACTCGAGTAGCACGATGTCCAGTGGTAAGAAAGACAAACCTGAATAGTAGGCAAAATGGATCCGTGTGTTTTACTGTAATGAATGCTAAGCGGCTTGTAGTATAGTCTGAAGACATCCGAGTTAATATAATAGCTACATCAGAGTCATTTTTAAATGTGCCTTAAGATGTATAAAGGAAACTATTCCAGCTGTCGGGGAGCAAATGGTTTCTGCCTTTAATTATCACCATGGTGAAATTAGACAGTGTTAGGCGTGGACTGGTAGAATGTTCTTATTGTATGATAACCAGGAAAGGCTGCAGTTATTCATACTGCTGCTGGGAAGATGACTTACTGGTTGTTCCAGTTCTAATGATTAAATTATAGAATAAGCTCTGGACTTGAACAATGGAACGTTTCTGACAGAATTTTTAATTTTTTTTTTTTTTTTTTTTTTTTTTAAAAACTAACTTTTTAAAACCTTGGCATAAGTTTGATGTGTACGACAGCATGTTAGGGCTATTGTAGATAGAAAAAAGGAGTAAATTTCCGTCAGAAAACTGAAATTTCAGATTAAACTCAGAAATATTCCAGAAAAAAAAAACATTAAAATTTCTGAGTTTCAAAAGTCGAAAACATTTTTTTTCCAAGAAGATTTCTGAGATTAATCTCAAATTTATGAGTTTTTTTTTGTGATTGTTGTGTATTTATATTATATCGTGGATTCACATACTTGTGCTTAGAATGAGCCTGAAGGTGAAAAGGTTTACAGGGTGTCAGTACTTTCACAAAGCACTGTCAATAAACACACATTGTTGCATGCATGGCTTGTTGTTCAACTGCATGTGAGCTACAATTTTCTTCTCCACTTTTCAAGAAAGGTTCTCTAAGTGAACGCTGTTGGATTTCCATCGAGGAGTGCTGGTTCTCCGTATTTAAGTTTCAGTGTTTTGGACGTCGTTTGAACTGTCTGGAACTGGTCGACCCTGGACAGACCAGGTTGTACTAATGTCTCTCCAAAAGCTGAGATCAAGAGGTAGGAAAGACCTCAGTGACAACACTGCTCTCTATTGTACTCTGCTGGAGGGAGTGATTTATTTGTACTCACTATGTCGCCTGCTCCACTGACTGAGAGTCACTACCTGCTATTGTGAATGGTCACCATGGTGATAAAAGGCTGCCAAGAAGTCTGCCACCGCAAGCCTGGCAACACTGCTGATGGCCTTTTGATCTTTGACCTCCTCAATAGACTGTAGGGAGCTGATATTAATGACTGCCGTCACACAGAAAGCAATTGGCTTCACTGTGAATAAATATTAAGATAAAAAGTGGAAAACCTTTGCCAGCAGATCTGTGTTGTTGAGGACTATTGCTCCAAAGTATGGAGCATAAAGGGTTTAGATCGCCCAGTAAAAAGAGGGGAAGTTTTCTCACATCAAACAATATAAAGTGGCAGTAAGTTGTATTGATTTTTTTCTATTAAGCAAAAGTTTCCCTTTGAGAGACACAATATATATTCTGAGCACAGCAGCAGATGTGTGTTTGTCTTATGCTTAGTTGTGGATCTTTATTGCTGGATGGTTCTTCCGATCCAAACAGAATCAGCAAATCGGTTCCTTTTTGCCTGAGTTTTGTTACCTGACATCTGGCACCATCCTCACCCTAAAGACAGGAACTGCTCCTTTTCTTAACACATTCGTCACACTCAGTCTATTCTATTAATTCCTTATTGATGATCATTTGAATCAAAACTCATTTCATCTTCAGACATTTCTTCATCTATCTGACCTTCTAAGTTCTGTTTGCTTTAGGACAGCCCACATCATGATGTTTCCACCTGCAACCTTCACTTTTGGCATGTTGGTTTTAAATGGTAACAGTGTAAAGTTACCTGGTCATTTTGAAACAAGGTAGTGCAAATGATACTACCTTCAAGTTCTAGATAACAACTTTATTGAAAGACCAACGCAGTTCAGCTGGTGACCTTCCTGGAGGGCATATGTCAAAATGTATAATTGGTCTTTCAATAGAGTCGAGTGCACCATGTTTAAAACTCCAGAGTTTTGTTTTTAATCAAACCCATGGATCCATCACTTTTATTTTGTCACTTCTTTTCTTGACCTATCTGCGACCTTTGCCTGCATTTTGCAAATTTGCTTTTTTGCTTTTCTGCCTGTACCGGCCACCTGTAGTCCCTCACCATTCCCCTCCTTGACAATGTCCAGCTCAGACCGCAGGGGAGTTGCTCTTGTATAACACATGTGACCTGAATATTTCTCTCCGTAGTGAGTGGTCCACCACCTTGTCTGGGATATTATAATAAGGTTTGAGAATGAAGGGGGTAGCATTGGGGGTGAAGATGAAACATTCCCCGCTCTCCCGTCCCTTTACCCCGGCTACAGCAGATTAATTAAAAGCTCATTCGCACTCTCCGTCTTATCAGGGAGAGTTGAGCTCGGCACCCAGCTGGGTGGGCATGAAAAAAGGTGGGGAGCCCCCGGGAGTTATGTTAATATCAGCCAGCATGGTGGGATTTCTACTTAGGAATTACCGCCAGTGGAAAATTCATTGCTGATTATCTCTTGGGCTGTCTAACAAAAGATTTCCTTCTCAGAGAGACATGTCACTCAACGTTGGGCCTGAGCTCCTTCTCATTCACACCATTTCACTGTCATTCCAGGGACAGGAGCTAGGTGCTTGGAGCTAATAGAGATTTAGAGAGTGCAGAACTCTAACAAAGTTATTTGCTGGTATTACCTTGAAAATCGGCTACATTGTCCAGAGTTTCTGTAGATTATGAATGTAAAGAATCAATTCATAACAGGCCAAGATTTGTGGCCAAGACACAAACATTTGGACCAATCAGTGTCTGAAACCAAAATCTGTTTGGTTTTCAGTCAACATGAAGTGTTGTTGAGGGCCTTGTTGAGTTACTTGTCGTCTACGTCTTGATTTCCAAAGACTTTTATAGATGAAAGGTTGAGACTGCAGTGCCTCGCATAAACCCCAAACATTTTCTCGTTTCTCACAATACAACCAAAAACTTCTCTATATTTCATTGGGACTTTATATAATAAACCAAGAGAAAGGAGAAAGGAGAATAAGTGCAGGGAAAAAGATAATAAATCATTAATTTCAGGGACAACAAAGTTTATTAAAAGTGTGTGTGGGTTTAAATTTTTTTTTTTTTTTATGAAGAATGTAGTGTTAGCAATAGTCTACAGAAGCTAGCTAGCTAACTTAATAGATCCCTACCCTAATCCTAATGCTTGAATCTCAACATTAATATAAAAAGACAAATTAAACTGGATTCATTTTGTCTACATGGAGCCAATTCATGGGATTCATATTTTTAGCCATTACTTCATTTTCCTCCTGTGTAAAGATTAAAAGTGTAATTCCATTTAGATTTTTCTGATTCTGTTTTTAATCCTCATTGTGTTGCAGATTGCAGCCGTTCATCAGCAGACAACCCAACAAGAAGCTGGCTGTGGAGCCGGTGAGCTTCCTGTTCATTTGCTCTGCACCTAATATATCACTTTCTGTAATACTTCACTCTGAGTTTCCAGAAGGCCAACAATATTTTGGCACAGAGCACGTCATGAACCGCATCAACTCCGCCCACTAAAAATATGTATGAACTGACCAAAACAACCTGCTAAAAACAAGTTAAGTTTTAGGTCAGATAAATGTTTTATGTAAATGATATTCATGCAATATCAACATTTTGAGATTTTTATTTATAAAGTTCTCCTTTAAGTTAAGTGGAATTTATTTACAGATCATGTGACTTCTGAATGAAACTGGTTTCATCAAGACCATCACACTGGTCAACAGCCACAAGGTCAGGGGCTTTTCAGCTGTTTTAGGGTCATGTTGATGAGCTGAATCCAAAAATCACTTTGGTCAACTTTCTGAACTATGGAGCAACATGAGCATCAAAATGCAGGACTTGTTCTGACATCTGGATCAGTTTCCTGAGAATCTGGATCAGTGAGTGACGAGCAGGAGGAGAGATTCCATCAGGACAGGAAAGAGACGGAGAATTTTACACAATGAAGACGTAACATTCAGTTTAAATGTTCTTACCCTTATCAGTGTTTATTATTCAGTTTATAGGAATCCAGGTTTGTAACATTTAATTAACATACTCTGTTGGAAAACATTTTTTTTTCTCCTAAAATCTTTTTTGGTTGAGAAATATGAATGGAAATGAACTGATAATGTCAAAAATCAGAAGATCAGATTTCTCTAAATCAAATTAGAATAAAAACCTGATCTGATTGGGGAAAAATGGACGCCATTTTTCATTTTGATTCAGCGCTGCAAAATAATCCTAATTCAGTTGAAAAAACATAGACAACTTCCAAAAGATATTTTTTTGTAACCCAGTATAATTAACCTTTGTTAGCTTAACTAATACAATGGGAAGACCTTGAAATACAAAGAAAAACTCACTTTTTGAACCATGAAGAAAATGAGTATTCCAAAGCTCTGATTAGTATCTCATTTTTTTCATGCAAGTAAATGATCTGCTGGTGGGATTATTTAAAAAAAAATAAATAAATAAATCAGGTGCTGAAATCATTCACTGTAATAAGGTGAAAGATGTTGGTCACAGTACACCGCTACATTTAGCACATCTACCATCTCCTCCGCTGTAGTGCCATGTTTTTATTTGACTTGATTATATGAGCCACTAAACTGGTGAAAATAATCAGCGTCTCTCCCTGATCGTTTGGTCAGACTGAACCCTCTCCCCCCCCGGCAGCGGCGGCAGAGGCCCCTCCCAGTGCAGCTGTTGTCGAGAGTGGACCCGTCCTGTATGACGATGTAGACGAGGAAGAGGATGAAGAGGAAGAGACCTGTGTCAGTGCCATGGAGCTGCTGGGCGGCGATGGTCAGTTTACTTGGTACTTAAATATGTTTTTGGGTGTTTTTGGTTTATTTTAAACAAGTGGTACCATATTGTCAATTTTCCAATGTTTTCTCATCACTAACTTTTATAACAAGATAAGTCTGCAGAAACTGAAGCGTCTTCCCATCAGATCTCTTTATACAAGGCTACATTCAGACTGCAGGCAAATATGATGCAAATCCAGTTTTTTCTCCCTTATGCAACATGTATTCTGTTTATTTAACGGGAGTCAGAAAGATCCAATTCCGATCTTTTCACCCCACAAAAAAATTCTGTGCGTCTACTAAGTTGTAGACGCTTTGATATTTTTCAAAGCGATACTTATGATATTTTTGATAAATATATTTTGATATTTATGATGCAGTAAATACAGAGGAAAACAATGGCTGACATTATAATTCTGAACTTATAAAAAAAGTCTTTCATATTAGTTGTGCTTTATTTTTATTTGCTTCTTTTGCGTTATGATCTTGTGATGATCCTCTCCACTCCCATTGCTGAATAAACTTTCAAATTGATCCATTATTACTTCTGTAAACTGTATTACTTCAGTGTCATGTCTATGTTCTTCTTCGGGTCACTTTGGGATCCTAAACCGTTTACACAAAAGTCTGATTGCGGTCGCACTTAATTAATAATATGAACAACCACGTAAAAAAAAAAAATAATTTCAGCAAAAAATCAGAGTTGAACGTCGAGACCTGCTGTGTGAATGTAGCCGATCTATCATTTAAACGCCTTTAACAAGACAAACGGGTCCACTGCATACATTTAGAGTTTGAGATTCCAGTTAATAAAATGTAACTTAAGGCAGTCCAGCTCACTGCTTTGAGTCACCGCAGCAGTTTCTCATACTGAGAAAGCATGTTGTGAAAGTGGAAAGGAAGAATTCCCTTTTAACAGGAGGAAACCTCCAGCAGGAATCTGATTCTGGACCACGTGTGGAAGTGACTCAAACCTGACTCAAAACAATCAGATCTGACCCAGAGGGGAGATAAACTCAACCCTGAATCACCCACTCACTACATGGTCATTCCTTTTTCCCCCTCTGTCTCTCCCTCCCTCCAGGATATGGATGTGACGGGGATTATGATGAAGGGTACTAGCCGCATTGTCCACCTGGCTCATCATTCCCAGCCGGCCTTGGAATCCAAAGTTGGAGCCGACCTTCACTAACAGGAACCCAAAACAAGCTGCTAAGGATTGGACACAGGAGTGGAAGTTTACAGAACGCCATGCTGCTTTGCTCCAGTCGGGCTGAAGTTGGATGACCAGGTGGTCGGATGCTGGCGGAGCGTGGTTATAATGCTGCTCTTTGAACAGCACACTGGATTGTTTGCAAGTTGGGCTATTTATTTATTTTTTTTACCTGTGGAAACAACCTTTTAGGAAGATCCTCCTCCAGTGAGAAAGAAGCTGAGGCTGTTCTGGACTTGTTGTTCCGGTTCTACATCACTCCTGAGAGCTTCCATCCAGATCTGTGTTGGTTTTGTTTTGTGATGAGTTGTTCTCATTACCTTTAGATGGAAGTTGAAACGGACTCTTAGGTTGAATAAAATGTTCTCCAGGACCATCAAGGCACAGATATGAGAAAGTTTACCTTTTTGTTTTCTAATTATTTGGCAATATCCTTCCCCTGTTTACTTTCTGCTGAGGGTTAGGGTTAGCATCTTTATATGGAAGTAACATCTGATTTAGGTTCTATGTTGCTTCCAATATTCTTTGGAGGACTCGGAAAGCTTTCAAATTAGAAGTTGGAAATTCATTTTTGTTAATATATTTTGCATTATGGAGTTTTGTCAGGGCTGAGATCTTTTTGAATGATTTCATATTAAGGTGTGGATTATTTTTGCTGCATTGACAGAAGCAGTATTCTTAAAGTGATGACTGTGATTATGTATCTATGTAGTACATTAAAGACATCACTAACTGGGAAAAAAAAGTGTTTGGGAGCCGTGCCTTTCTTCAAATGACTATAATATCTCAGGGAGAAGGTGGAGGAGATCGACCTTTTCACAGATTATCTGTCTCATGGCATACTGTCACAACATGGGGATCAAATATTTAAAAAAGGTTTTATTGAAAAGCAACTTACTATAGCTTTGAGTCATCTGACTCAGCTAAAGAAAATCCATATTTTGTCAAGTTGTGGTTTGACATGCTTAGTTACAATGGTTAAATACCCATGGTTCACATTAACTGGGCTGGGCTGTCATGCTATAAGCAGATCTAAAGAACCAGATATTCAACTCAACCATACAAGAATAAAGACCAGAATAGGGAAAAAAAAAACATCTTTTCTCAGTGAGTTCAAATGAACTGTTCTAAACTGTTCTAAAAATTCAAGCACTTTTTTAAATCTGGGAAACAGAACATTACCAAATTGTGCAGGAAATTAAATATAAAAATCTATATAGTCTCAGTCATTAATTCCTACCCAGAATATCCTCCTCAATTCCAGTCAAAGCTGGAATTGACTGGAATTGCTGAAGTGGCTCTGATGAAAAGAGCCGATAGTTCCTCCAGAAGAGACGCTGTTTGGGAGGAGGAACACCTAAAATACAGCAATTTCCTTTTCCTACTCCTGTTTGGAAACCTGAGAATGTCTGTGCAGTTGGGATAATTTGTCAAAATCTGTTGATTATCATCCACAAATGTTGGTCCAAAATAGCAGCAAACATCTGGAAAAGTGAACCAAACCACAAACTCTTTGTTCCATTCTTTAGCTCAAGCGGAGGGTTCCCAGAGATCCTGGGACTTTTCCTCTTTTCATCTCTGTGTTCTGTTTCAGACTTGCTGTTCCTTCCCCTGCCGCCAGAGGGCAGTGGATGAATCATTCACACTGAGGATTTGCTGTTGACTGTGCTTTGTCATCATAACATCTAAAACATTTAGTTTTAATATGTTGATATTACTTTTCTCATGGCATACTCTTAAAAACATAACATTAACTTGATCTTGTAAATAAGTAGTCAATGCTTTTATTGTTTCCATATCCCCAAACCATTACCTGCCTCATGTTGTTCAGTTCAACACCACCCAGATGGAGGAAGGAGGTGGAGCTGAAAGCAGCTCTGCTCTCCGGTGGAGCAGGTAAAACAGAACCAGGAGGTGCGGTCCGCGGCAGCTCTCCAGTGGCTGCGTTTCCCCTGACCTCCGTTTTTTCTCTTTCATCTCAGATTCCTTTTCTCCTGCAACCGAGACAAAGACACGGAGGTGTAGTTAAAGAACGTGTTTGATTTTAATCAGACACGTGTCGTTTCATCCTTTATTTCTTTATATTGACCTTTTTGTAATAGTTTTGGGTGTTTCTAATTGATTTCAGTTCCTGTTTGCATTTTCACAAAAAGATCGAAAAGCAAGTTAAATACGAAAATGTATTCATACTTTGCCTTTTTCTTCCGCACTAAGTGAGATCTGGAAAATTCTGTAATTGTACTCCACACTTTTCAAAACTACAAGCAAAACAAACTTTGGAAGACTTTTAGAAAATTCAGTTTTTCCTCCAAATGTAAAGATGGTCATTATGGCCAAATGGTTTCATCAGACTAGAACATCTCTCCAAAAATAAAGATCTTTATCCCTGCACCTGCAAAATGCAATCTGGCTTTTTAGGTTCCTTTTGAAGTAAAGGCTTCTTCCTCGCTGACCGGCCTTTCAGCCCACGTCGGTCCAGGACAGTTTGACTGTGGATAATGAATCTGTCCTCCCAGCTTCAGCAGCATTTCCACAAGATGTTTGGCTTTTCTGTGGTCTATGTACTCATTTTGGACAAAAACCCATTTTCTAGGACACAGGACCAATCAAGTGACATATCAGAGGTTTTCTTCTGAATTTGAAGAAAGTTACAACAAAAAAAAATCATTTAGGAATGTTATTGCTAAGCTTTCTGACATTTAACAAATAGCACTTATTCTGTTAATTGTAATTGACTAAAAACAAGAGATGATTTAACTTCAGATAGAAAGAAATGTGTTTGTCTCTTTTGATTCTGTGAATGTAAACTTCTGGTTTCAACTGTATCTTCTGAAAGAAGAAAAAACAAAGTTTGGTGTGATATTTGTGAGAATGTGTGTGTTCCGTAGCTACGTCTCCTCTGTACAAGGACTTCAAGTCCAGTTTACAGTCCACACAGGACGGACACGCTGTGGGCGACTGGAGATCAACCAGCAGAGTGAGTTCCTAATGAAACAGATCGTTGCCTACATAAACCCGCACATACACAAAAACATAAATCCAAAAATAAAAAAAGACTTTTGCTTTCTAAAAATATAGCAGTGCTTCTCCTCAACTAGTCCTAATCTTTTACCTTTTAAAATCACGGTGATCCGGTATCAGTCTGACTGTTGGTGCTGGATGCCTTCTCTACTTTTTGTGCATTTTCTTATTTTTTTTACCTATTTCTTTTAATCTTTTTTTAGAGGGAGGTCTATCATCTCATATCTCCTATAATTCCTACCACTCCTGTTTGGCTTCTTGATGGGCTTAAAATCGACAGTGTTGTTAGGAAATACCTGTTTCCAGTCTGAGAACTTATCTTAAATAAACAATAAAACTGGTTACATGAGCATTGTAAAAATTCATGGATGATGTCTTCATAACGACTCAGTTTTCAGGGAAAACTGTGTAAATATCCTGGATATTATTTAGAATTGTCTAAATTTTAATAAAAAGAGACAACTGGCAAGTTCATTAAATACATAAATACATACTGAATATAAAAAGACTTTTGCTTTTGACTCTTACATTTTATTACACAGAAAATGTAAGAAAATATTTAATAAATTTAAAATAAAGCCTGCACATGAACACAGGTATAACAAAATGACTAAACTAAAGAGAAATTAAATGTAGACAATTTAATTTATTGTCTACATAAATTAAATTGTAGACAATAAATACAGAAGGCTTACCTATAAGGTAACATTCAAGTTGAAATTGTAATTATTTCAACTTTTACATTTTTGTATTTAATTTTATTGCTCATTTATTCTGTATAGTATAAACTTTCATCACTAAAAAAAATAAATACAGATGAATTTAGTTTTAAAAATGATATGATTGTAACTA
This sequence comes from Girardinus metallicus, assembly GCA_903067095.1. Taxonomy (NCBI): domain Eukaryota; kingdom Metazoa; phylum Chordata; class Actinopteri; order Cyprinodontiformes; family Poeciliidae; genus Girardinus; species Girardinus metallicus. The sequence continues at coordinate 17,618 of CAEGAE010025907.1, forward strand.
TACGAAGCAAAAAAATATGGTGAAGCAAAATCTCTGGCGAAAACACCAGCGGTGTTGTTAAAGGTTTATTTTTGGTTTCCAAGGTAACCCGGTGACCCCCGCTCACTCCAACCAATGTTTGAACTGAAGTTACATTGTCCAATCAGGAACCGTTTACAATTTAAGTGAAACCCTTCTCATCCAATGGCGTGTAGCAACCGTTAAGCAACGTTCCCACCCACCTCCTAGGTTTATAATCCTCTGCGTGGAGTAGCGCACCAACTTTCTCCGTTCGTGAAGGGCCACAAAGTCTTTATTTCGACAAAATGAGGGAAATTGTTCATCTTCAAGCTGGCCAATGCGGGAACCAGATTGGAGCCAAGGTTAGAAAGTATTCATGCTTGGAACTTCGGCCTAAATTCGTTGGGATACCGACTGAAAAATTACTTAGTTTGTGCGCGCTGCTAATTAACCAACAGCTTGCTCAGCGGGAAAAAAGATAGCGTAGCTGTTTTCTGAAAGGCTATCCGTAACTGTTGGCTTGCGTTGTTTTCAGTAAATCTCTCTGCTCAATTAGTTAATTTAATATTGTTCTTCTTTTTTCGGTTGTAGTTTTGGGAGGTGATAAGCGACGAACACGGTATTGACCCAACCGGGGCATACCACGGGGACAGCGACCTTCAGTTGGATCGTATCAACGTGTATTACAACGAGGCGTCAGGTTGGTTCATAGATTGCTTCATAGTTGTATACTATTACTTCAGTGGAGGTCCAAGTAATTCAATATCTCAAAGAAACATTTTAATACCACGACCGTCCACTAGAGGGCCTGGCCTTCACGTCACCGGATTTCAATTCAATGGTTACTAGTTAGCTGTTGCTAACGGTTAGTTGTTAGCAACAGATAACCAGTTGCTACAACTTTTCTCCCACATGTTGCGCACACTGGCTTTTATTAATTAGAGAAAATAAATTATTATTGCAGTCAATGGAGAAAACGTTTTTCTTTCTATTTTTTTTATACTTTAGTCCAATTGACTTTTGTCTCCTGTAGGTGGAAAGTATGTCCCTCGTGCTGTTCTGGTGGACTTGGAGCCGGGCACCATGGACTCTGTGAGGTCTGGTCCTTTTGGACAGGTGTTTAGGCCTGACAACTTTGTTTTTGGTGAGTGTATTGCTTTAAAATGTTTACATTTTATTTACATAGAGCAGTCACACAAAACTGGAAGATTGTCTATTTTTTGTATTTAACAAATCTACAGAGAAATATAAGCCTTAATGTTAAATATTATGCAGGTGAACTGGACTCGTATAACTCGTATTATTTCTGTTTTGAATGAGGCTAAAAAGGAAAATAATCCTTTAAACTCACTAATAAATCTAATGTAAACCAGGAAGGGAAGGAAACATGAAGCAGTCTGAAGGGAAAGCGCTCAATTTAGTTCAAGTTTAAGAAATCTGGACTGAAGATGAGGTCATAAAACTAGTCAAATCTTTACAGTGAACTTTGACGACTAAGTCATGATAGTACTAAGACAAGTAAGTCTTTATTGTCTGAATATTCTCTACTTGGGTCTGTTCCAGGTCAGAGCGGTGCTGGTAATAACTGGGCTAAGGGCCACTACACTGAAGGAGCGGAGCTGGTGGACTCGGTGCTGGACGTGGTGAGGAAGGAGGCGGAGAGCTGCGACTGCCTGCAGGGCTTCCAGCTCACCCACTCCCTGGGAGGAGGCACCGGCTCCGGCATGGGCACGCTCCTCATCAGCAAGATCCGGGAGGAGTACCCGGACCGCATCATGAACACGTTCAGCGTGGTGCCGTCGCCCAAGGTTTACATCCAGCATTCAAATCGGTTCAGATAAGGTGCTCTGCCTCATAGCTGCTTCCTCTGGGTCTTTAACTAGGCTCCATTGTTCTCTGTAACCCCGCCCCCTCCTGACAGGTGTCAGACACCGTGGTGGAGCCCTATAACGCCACCCTGTCCGTCCACCAGCTGGTGGAGAACACTGATGAGACCTACTGCATTGACAACGAGGCGCTGTACGACATCTGCTTCCGTACGTTAAAGCTGACCACGCCCACCTACGGCGATCTGAACCACCTGGTGTCGGCCACAATGAGCGGCGTCACCACCTGCCTGCGCTTCCCCGGCCAGCTGAACGCCGACCTGAGGAAGCTGGCCGTCAACATGGTGCCGTTTCCCAGACTGCACTTCTTCATGCCGGGCTTCGCCCCGCTGACGAGCCGCGGCAGCCAGCAGTACCGGTGAAGACGCTCAGTCCAGCCTCACAGCAGGGTCAACCCCACTGTTTTAGAAGCTTCCTTTTAACTGAAGGTCTCTCTTCCAGGGCCCTGACAGTCCCTGAACTCACCATGCAGATGTTCGACGCCAAGAACATGATGGCGGCGTGCGACCCGCGCCACGGCCGCTACCTGACGGTGGCGGCCATCTTCCGCGGCCGCATGTCCATGAAGGAGGTGGACGAGCAGATGCTGAACGTTCAGAACAAGAACAGCAGCTACTTTGTGGAGTGGATCCCCAACAACGTGAAGACGGCCGTCTGCGACATCCCGCCGCGCGGCCTCAAGATGGCCGCTACCTTCATCGGAAACAGCACGGCCATCCAGGAGCTGTTCAAGCGCATCTCGGAGCAGTTCACCGCCATGTTCCGCCGCAAGGCCTTCCTGCACTGGTGAGTGCAATGCAGCGATTCATAGTGGCGTGCTGTACATGACATAGATACTGACGTTGTGTCGTCGCAGGTACACCGGCGAGGGCATGGACGAGATGGAGTTCACCGAGGCAGAGAGCAACATGAACGACCTGGTGTCAGAGTACCAGCAGTACCAGGAGGCCACGGCAGAGGAGGAGGGAGAGTTTGAAGAGGAGGGAGAAGAAGACCTGGCCTAAGCAGCCGCCATGTTGCTTTTCCTCCTGATCTGCAGTTACAATCAGGAAGCATTTAGGTCAAAACACTGAAGGTGTGCTAAACAGCAGCAGCTTTACTGCTTCTGAGATTGAAGGATTTTCTCAGGCTCAGCTTGAAACATGTTAGATTTTACATTAGAGCTATATCTGGAATATACATATTTTAAATGTGTAAAACTGATTCTACTTGTGATGTTAAAGTGTAACTAATCCCCGTTAGAAAGCATCAAAGCAGGCGGAGCCAAAAGACTCGGCCAGCTGTAGGGCCGAGCAGTAAGCCTGTTATATTAACATATTTTGCTGGACGATAAATCGTCCCAGAAGTTATTGTGATAAACGATTATATTCTTGTTTTGAGACAGTTTTATGAGATTGGCATAATAATGTAAGAACACATCCTCAAATTTCAATAAACTTTAATTTCTAAAGAATATTTAACACTGGACCTGGAAGACATTTTAAATATGCAAAATAAATAAAACAACCAGAACTTCAAAGAAAATGGATACTGAAGTTTCTGTAAACAAAATTACCCTTAAAAAAAAAATCAGGCTAGTTGAGACCAAAGCACCAAACTGAAGATTTTTGTAGAAAGAGACACTAGAAAAACAATCATGGAAATTATTGAGCTTGTTTTAATTTATCATGTGGTGATTTATGTCGACAGGCTTGGTGAGCAGGTCTGTGGTCAGGATGAAGAACTGTTGACTTGCCCAGTTTCTTTCCCATTTATGTTTTGTTCCTCTTGTGACTTTTCCCTCCCTTCAACCCCCAATATATTTGTGTATTTCACCTGAAGGACCCGAGCACAGTGCCAGTGCTCGGGTCTTTTACATGATAAAAATCATGTAAATTTTTATCATGTAAATAAAAATTTACATGATTTATTGAAAAACATAAAGATGGAACCCTAAATAGCCTATTTAAACAATTAAGACAAGAAAGTTGATTTGGGGTTAGTTACACTTTAAACATTTATTTGAGTTCTCTGCCTGTGAGCTGATTGGTTTTTGCTTTGCCGGTGGGACTGTGTAGAACGGTTCCATTAGAAGTCAGACCCGACTCTTGTTCACCGGTCATAGAACTTTACTCCAAGCTGCTGGTTACTTCCTGTTACACTGACAAGTTCTACATAGTTACTGAGGTTAGTCATTTTCTCTGGAAAAACATATTTGGGATTAGTTCACTGATTGCACTACAACACTGGAAATGACCTTCAGTCTCTGTTACTTTTCTGATTTTGTTCACAGATTATAAATAAAGACTTTAAACTTGGTGCTGAAGTGTGGATCAGTATTTTTGTCACTTATAGAAACTTAACAAATCTTTTCACTTTCTAAAAGGTCCTGGCGCCGTCAGTCTTTGTAGTCCCACAGGGCTCAGTCTGTTCAGACGGTCAGCTGTCAGCTTCTGATTTGCTTTCAGATAAGCCATGCTGTCAGTTTGTAGATGTCATATAATGATAAAAAATTGCCAGTCAAATGAACCCTGCAGGAAGATGAACTGTAGTGAACTGATTTTTTTTTTTATTTTCCTCCAAGCATTCATAAGAGATTTTTAAATCTGTCATGAATGTTTGTACTTTTGAAAATTTACTCGGATGGATTGAAAACTCAAGTCTGAAAAAGTGCAGGATCCTCACCGTTTAACAGTAAATGTATTCCAAAGAAACACTACAGAGCCTGACTAGCATGTTCTATTTATCTGTTTTCTGCATGCAGACAGTAAACATAAAGCTTCAGACTTTATGGTTAATGGTGTCAGAATCAGCCTTTTAAAAAGGGGAAAGCACAAAGACTCAAAACTATTTTATGTTGCAGTTAATTTTTCATGTATGGATGGTTGTGATTCACCAAACTACTGATGATTTCTCTTTTGTTAGTACATAAATCATTCAGTGTGTGAAACAAATGTAACTCTTTGGAGATTCAGTTGTAAGGAGTTCTATCATAGCTTAACGTTTGGTGACCTGGAGTTGATGAACATGAGCTGAAGATTGGATGTTTAATAATCTGAATTATTAAACATATCAAACTGAACTAAATTCTATCTTTAAATGAGTCTGAACTGTGGCTTGTAAATAGAAGTTGACAATCAGTTGAAAAACAACCAACCAACAAAGTTATGAAAGGGAAAAAAAATACAGACACATGACGTTCAAGAGGGAATTAATACAACAGCCAGGATGCCACTGAGCATGCTCTGTAGGGAGCAGGCATCCAGGAAGAGCACCAGTAGGAACTGCTGAAGTCCCATGCTGAAATATTAATACTTCTTGTAGCTTTCTGTTATGATCAAATCGTCTGTGTACGTTTCACCAACTGCTTCTTGATCCAAAAATATCTGAATAATGCAAATCGCTTTAATGCTTCTGCAGCACCATCATTTAAATGAAAGGGAAACATGGGGTCAAGTTCTCTTCTGAATGAAAACTTCAAAGTACTTGAAGAGGATCCTTCTGTGTGAATCAACTCCACTTGCGATGAGATAAATGACTGCAGAGATGATGATAGGTGTAGCTTTGAAAGATTCAGAAAACTAGGGTTTCTGAGTGAATGAATAAAGTAGAGAAAAGATTATACCAATTTACTGGACAGGTTTTACCAGATAAAACATTTAGGATGATGCACAAAATGACTACTGTCCTCCATGTTTATCAACTTTTTCAAAGCAAACAGTTTTATCTATGTAGCCCTGATTTCTCTGATGGCCTCTAACTTGCTTCTAAGCTGCTAACAAACACAAGAATAGAAGTTGTTGATGGCCAAACGAAGCTCTGTGCAGCTTGTGTTGAAAAAAGTTTATTACTCGAAGCTTTTCAACGCTTTTCTCTTTACTGACACCTGGTGGCCAAAAACACGAAGAGCAGCTTGAATCTACTACTAATGTGTATTTAATCTATGACTGATGGTGAGTCAGGTGGGTAGAGCGTCCAAAAATTATACTCTCATTTTTTGGAGTATACTACTCCTACTCTTTATAGTAAGAGCAGCACTACAAAGTTTTTTTTATTGTAGTAAAAGTAAAAAGAAGTCGAGTTAGTATTTTAAAATTATATATTGAGACACATATAAATACTGATGTGCAAATTCTGATGGCTAACAGAACAAAATGGTATAAATATACAAATAAGTAACATATGTTATGTAAACAAAAAGTAAGAAAAATCACTTTTCCAAATAAATATTTTTCAATATAAAACTTATGAAACCAATTCTTACAGTAGGTCATGAGTAAATATGTTAGAATAGGGTAAAATTCTTCCAATGACTATTTGGTGTTTCTTGATCTCCTTAAAGCCACAGCAGTTAGGAACTAACATTAACACAACAAAGCTAGTTAATGAACTAGATGTTTCACTTTAACATAAACCGTTGGTTCTGTGTCTCGTACATTTTAATTAAAACGAACCTGTTCTTCTTTCAGTGATGTTACTCACAGTGACTAGTATCCTGGAATTGCCGATACTTTATGTAAACATTTCTCAAGTACAAGTAAAAAATATGGTTTATTAAAACTTCTCTGATAAACGCTGTCCCATCAGTCTAGGTGGTCCTCCACTTCCTGGTAGGTCTGCAGCTGCTCCACCCTCTCTCCATGTTCAGATGATGGATTGATCAGAGATGTGTTCAGATCGGCATGTCGTTCTAGATCCTAGCCCTGATTTAAACTTCTCCCTGGTCTGTTGGTCTCCATGTTGCTGCTTGTTCTCTAATGTTCTCTAACAAACGCCTGAGGCCAGAAACACAACAGCTGGATTCTCTGTACTAATCATGTGACTTCTGACAGCAGTGGCTTGTTCTGGATTTTTTTTAGGGTTATCTGAATAAAGGGAGGACCATGATTACAGTTTAGTGTTAATGTGTTGTTTTGCCTGTTTCATGCATGAGGATTTATGGTGAGCCCCCCTCTCAACACCCTGGAATGTTCTCCTGCTGGATTACTGTGTTAAAGCTGCTGGACTGGCTTATCTAGAGCTTCTGGCTTCAACATGAGGTCTGCTGCTCTGTTCCTGCTGATGCTCTGCTGCTTCGTTGGTGAAGGCCAAACGGAGGTCTCTGTTCCTGCAGACGATGGCACCGGGACCGAAGCACACCCCCCCAGGGACCTGAGCGTCCTCTGGGAAGAGGTGCAGGGCCTGAAGCAGCTGGTCCTCAGTCTGAAGGGGGAACAAGTGGAGCAACGACAAGAACTCCGGACTGTGGAGAGTCGGCTGAGGGACGGGGAGATGGAGGCAGAGCTGCAGAAGCAGAGCATGGATGAGCTGCAGATGGCGCTAGACCTCCTGCTGACGGAGCAGACCTCTGGTCTGCGGAAGAAGGTGGAGCAGCTGGAAGAGCAGACCAAAGGTCAGACTTGTTGTTGTGTTTCCTGTTCATGTGCTTCATTAACCTTATCATCCTATTGGCTGATCATCGCTTTGATGAGGAAATGAAGGCGAGATCCATCAGCCAGAATCCGTTCAGTTCAGTATATTTGGACCGATATAGACAGAGTTCAGGTTCAATTCTATCCAAACCTTTTCCAAAAGAAATATAGTCTCAACTCACCACAGCAACCCCTAAATCTCTGGCTCCCGGTTCCACAAACAGAGTTCTGGTCCACTGGGTTTTCTTTTGTCCTTCTAGGACATTCTAGAGAGCATCATGCTACTTCCTGCTGACAAGCTGGATGGAGATGCTGATTTCATTTTCCAGCAGAACTTGGTACGGGCCCACACTGCCAAAAGTACCAAAAGCTGCTTCAATGTCCATTGTGGTATTGTGATTGATTGGCCAGAAAACTGACCTTTAACCCCCATCTTCAAGAGGAAGATGATTGGGCCTTAGCTTTTTTTTTTTTTCTTACAATAACAAAGCAACAAAACTTTCAGTCTGTGGATGTTCAAACACTAAGAGACAAACATCCAACTACCTGCAGCTGGAACTGCAGTGAAAACTTGGTTTTCCACTGTACTGACTGAGTGAGGCTGAATAGAAATGCACACCGCACTTATCAGATTTGTATGTATAAACAGTTTTAAAGTCATCCTCCACCTTATGTTTATTTAGCACATAAATAGCACATAAAACTAATAAAACACCTTATGCCATCAGAGTGGATTGGCAAGATGTCAAAACTTTAGGATCCTCCTGACCCCAGACAGCTCTGACATGTCCTGCCTGGTTTGTTTCTCTTAGCTGAGATATCAGAGCTTCAGGCCAGAATAAGCAGCAGCGAGAACTCAGTGGAGATCCTGAAGAAGAAGAACTCAGGTGAGTCCCAGGAAAAACAAAAAGCTGCTGGTGTGTGTCTCTGCAGCGCTGAGTGGTTCGGTGCTGCTGTCTCCACAGCCGTTGCGGCTGAGCTGCCGTTCCTGCAGACCAGACTGAGGGCCAGTGAGAGCAGCGTGGAGCAGCTGAGGAGGAAGGACGCAGGTCATCCTCCTCCTCCTCCTCTCACACTTCTTCTCTGGGTTCAGCACAGAGCTCTGCTGAAGTGTTCACACTCCCTGACCTCATGTTCCGACCACAAACATCTTCGTATTAATTAGGATTCTTTTGTGACAGACCAACACATACGACTGCGGAAGCAGAAAAAAAAAAAGATAATTTAAAAACTGCGGGCGGGAAATCTAAAAGATGTGACGTGACTCGCGTTTCCAATAAACGTAGAATTGCGCAAATTGAAATTACAAAAGTGAATTTGCTTTATGGAAACACAATCATTTTGAAAAAGCTCACGTTTTTATGATAAAAGGTTTTTCGGTCACATCAAATTGATGTATTTTGCAAAACTGCAATACAAACACTTTTTTTCCGCATCACACAAGTCACGTGATCAACAGCTGGCCGTTACCACTGGCGAAAACGTCGAAGAAGACAACAGGAAGTTAAAAAAGACAACAGGAAGTTGGATATGAATACGGAAGTAGCAGGGGGAGCGCAGGGTGTTTGTTTTGTTTTGTTAGTCAAAGTGCAGCTGGCTCCACCGGAACCCTCACAGCATCACTCAGTTAATGAAAAGTGATGTGTCATTCTAAAGCGTTGAATCCATAACTCCTCTATAAAATCACGTTATAATTTCCTAAAACGTGCATTCGTAGCTTCTTCCAAGTAGGCGGGGCCTGTGGCTCAAACGCCGACTTCTCGTCTGATTGACATTTCATTTCACTCAAGTGCAGAACTGGAAAGTCCTTATAGATCCCCTTACTGCAGTATTTTTAAAAACACCACAGAAGAAGAACATTCTGCCCAGATGATTTATGACGAACGGAATGATTTGATTTTGGATCTGCAGTCCAGGAGAGAGAACAGCTTTCTCTGTTCTTGTGCAGTAAATGCCTCCACAGTTGCAGCATTCGTCTGTTTAGAACAGATTCACTTTACACTCGAGGAAAATTGAACTGGGCCAAATGAATATATTTCATTTATTTCTGTATAAATATCAGCTCAAAACGACTCATTTAATTATACTTTCTCAGTGAGGTCCACAGTATGGAATGACAAATTAATCCTTCCCAATGGGAACTCTTAGGTTTTTATTGTCACCACAGAACCAGAATTAAATCAATTAAACTTAAAGTTGAAGTTCTTAATATTAATAATTAATTGTCACTTTGTCGCCATCATTTTTTTTTTTTTTTTTAAGTAGACATTTGTCACATGTTCTGAGTTGGACAGGCCAGTAGACTCTGTCCCAGTGGATTTCCCTCTGGATGCCTGCTGTCAGTTACCTGCATTTTGCTGCTTTCAGTTCTGGCAGGCAGACTGTGCAACACGGAGAGTTTGATGGAGGACCTGATGGGGCAGATCTCAGGTCAGGCTGCTCCTCACACTCTTTGCAGTCTGGTTCATTCTTAGATTCAGTGGGACTTTCTAAACGTTTCATCACACAGAGCTCAGGATGTTTGTGGGTCTAGAAAACGCAGCTAGTTGGCATGTTTTCCTGAAGTTGTCTCAGTTCTGTTGCAGGAGTCTTGAATACAAACTTCAAAGTAAATTCTGAAGCCAGTTCGATTTGGCAAAGTTTGAGCTTACTCTGAAACTAACAGCTGGAGGAACTATAGTAGAAGTATTCACACCCTGTGAGGTTTTTCACACGTCGTCACATTGCAGCCACAAGCTTCACTGTGTCATCAGTGATGCTCTGAGCCTCACTGCCAGCTTTGACCATCAGACTGAACGTTTGTTCGTTTTTCTGTGCAGAATGGATCAAAGTCAGTCAGACTGGACGCAGGGCGCCTGTGACGTTTTTACATTTTGTTACAGATTCTCACTTGGATTTATGTTCGAACTTTGACTAGGCCATGTTAGCATATCAGTATTCTTTAATCAGACTCAACGAATGCCACATCTGCTTTCTTATTGGTGAAGAAAATGTGAAAACCGTTTTGCTTTCATTTCACCAACTTTTATGAGCAACTTTGTGTTCATCTATCACATGAAATACCAGTAAAATACATTGAAGCTCATGACTGTAATGCGACAAAATGTGAAAGGTGGAGCGTCTCATCATTGTGCTGTAACAGTTTGAGTGGTCAGCAATAGTAGAAAAGGAAAGCAACTGTCAGAGGTCACTACAAGCTTTTGTGTTGAAATGAAAAACATTCGTCAGGTTTCTTTCTCTCCCAGAGATCCAGGCCTGCAATACTTCAGCTGGGATGGATTCTGAAGTTCTGGTGCTTGAGAGTCACCTGAACATCCACCTGGACACGCTGAAGGCTGACATTGAAGGTAACTGTCAGCTTTCTGGGTCCAACGTGTTGGAAGACATTATACTAAGAGCACATGATGAACTGCATTAGCCTCCTCTCCTCTGACACTGTACTTAGATCAGCAGGTGAAGCTGCTGCAGCTGTTAGCAACACAAACACACAGCTGCAGCAACGAGCCCATAGTTACATCACATCCATGTTTCTGCAGTAAAGATCTGACACCTTTTATTACTCAAGGCTCATCCACCTGTACTGGGAAACTGGCAGACTTTGCCAATGAAAACTTCAGGTGATCCTGGAAGGCTAACATGCTAGTCAGAGCTATTCTACTGACCTTTGGATGACCTTTGATCCATTCGGGTCACAAATCCAACATGATTACAGTAATTCAACTAGAACTGAGTTGTTTTATTCATTATTCATTTTATTTGTGAAAACTAAAAAAAAAAACTAAAAAAAAAAAAAAAACAGATGTAAGGACTTTTTCTAACATCTCAAAATAAGACATGAAATAAGACAAAACTAATGGAAAAGTAACTTTTCAGTAATATAAATACATTTGTTTTTAGCCATTAATTCTTGAACATACTAGCTCCACAGGTTGATCGGTTCACTTAGAACAAGACATTTTTTTCTGTTTTAAGTTAAAGAAAATCTCCCAGTGGAACTAGTACTTTTTAAATCTATATTCAAGAGTTATTGATGTATTGTCTGCTTTAACAGCAGTAAAACGTCTTCACTGGAACATCAGCATTTCAGTCCCACTGGTTATTAGAAAAAGTTGGATGTTTTATCTGACTCTCTTCCTTTCCAGGTCAAATTCATGAGCTGGAAAACAAACTGAATTCCAGTCTGGAAGGCCTGAGTGCTGCTGCTACTGGTCAGGCCATTCAACAACCAGTCACATGACCAGATTCTTTTATCCTGCCCATTAACACCGAACTGAACTGTTTGCTGCAGAGCATCGCCTGAACGAAGCTGAGAGACAACAGGATGAACTCAGGAACCACAACACAGGTCAGCAGCACTTTGACCCATGTGAAGGCAGATGGGGCCATAGAGGACCCGACCCACTGACCCAACATACTGGACATTACAGTAATCCAGCCTACTGGTCACCAAGGCATGGATTACTGTTGCCGTCAAAGATCAGGTTTTATTTTTGCGAGCTGCTGCAGCTCAATGGAACTAATCTGACAGTGGAGTTTGAGATCTGCGTCTGACTTTTGTACGTCAGTCAGCCTGTTTATCAGTTAGTTACATGAATTAAATAATGATTTTAGTAGTTTGGTTATAGGTTTCAGGTTTAAAAACCTGAAACAGACTCAAAACGTCCATGAGTTAAATAAAGGAAGGCAGAAATCAGGCTGGCTTTAGTTGATAATGTGGTTTAGATGTAAGAAGAACTTTTCAGGAAAGTATCTGTTTTAAAAGGAAGTTAATAAACTTAGAATAAAGAAAAGTGAGTCAGGCAGCAATCCAATGGGACGCTTCAAGGTCCGACGGCCTCGACAACAGACAGAGACAAGAAGGAAACTATTTTTATTGTTTGTTTTTAGAGTTGGTGAACAGACTGGAATCCAGTGAAAAACAGCTGGAAGATCTGAAGACATTAAACACATGTATGATGTTTACTTTATTGAAAATGAAATTTATTTTAAAAACAAGTTGAAAAACTAAATAAAGGCAAATCTGTTGTGTAGACATGGAGACCAGACTGAGCTCTACTGAGGAACAACTGGACCAATTAAAGGATCAGTCTGCAGGTACCATCATCAGGTCTTGTGTTTGGTTCTGTTCATCCTCAGTGAAATCATGAAATGAATGAATGAATCCTGTTTAGTTCTGGAGGTCAGACTGAGAGTCAGTGAGAGACGGCTGGAGGAGCAGGAAACAGGAAGCTCAGGTAACATGTGAAACTTTTACATTGACTCAACATTTCTAATAACTTGTTATAGCTGGAGCAGGTGTGTTTTACCATCTGAACCAAGGAAACAATACGTCCTGCTCCAGATGTAAATGTTGTAAAAATTCTCCAATCCAAATTGTCTGGTTCAGGTTATAATGACTCTCAGTTATTCCATAACGTTTCTAACACACTTGTTAAAATAGATGATCAAAGCTCATGAGTTTCTGTTTTAAATCAGCATTATTGCATAACAAGAATACTGAGTGGCTTTGCTGCTAGCAGTTACATGGTTCAACTATTCTGATGTTATAAATTATGTTTATTTCAACTCCATGTGTGACTCACAGCTCAGTTCTCCTGGACGGTGTCCAGGTTGAACAGAGCAGAACTGCAGGTCAATCATGTTTTCACCAATCATTTGATTAATGAATCATTTCAGTCAATGTTTTTTTTATTATCTTTGGGCTGTAAGTCACAGAAGTTTGCAGATTTATAGTTCTTAATCGTTTTAATTTTAAGACACTCGCGAAAACATTCTGTGGACTGATGAGACAAAGGTGGGACGCTTTGGAAGGTGTGTGTCCAGGAATCCTTAAAAAGTATTTAAAAAGTATTAAATTCATGTATCTAAAATTCAGGCCTTTAAATATCTTACATTTATTTTTAAAAAGTAAGTTGGCCTTTAATACGTTAACCATGTGTCTTAAATCTTGTCATGACACAAACATTTAATGGTTTATATGTGTTTTTTTCCCGTGCGACTTTTCTATCAGGCAAAAGTTTGAGTCGCACTCAGACATCTTCATAGAGTCTACTGATAATTAGCCGCTAACTCGCCTTGCTAGCTAGTTAGCTTTTTTGCATCTATCATGGATAAGTGCAAACTTATCAGCAGTTGGTTGGCTGGATGAAGTTCTGTGGAGACCCAGGTCTGAAATGACATTCATAATGGTCTTTAAAAGTCTTAAATTTGACTTTGTAAAACCTGGAGAAACCGAGTGTTTAGGCAATCAACAGGTTGAAACAGTGAGACCTGTGTGACTCTAAACATCGTTCCACATTTTAGTGAGTCAGATTATAGTAATAATGATTTATAATAAATTATTTTTCAGAGTTTGAAACCCAGCTGTCTGCTGTGACTTTCACACTGAATATGACTAAGGAGCTTCTGGATGATCTGAAGAAACAAAGTCTAGGTGACGGATAATTACGGATGTTTTTTTTTTACTGTTTTTTTAATGCACATTGTGTCTGGATGAAGGGGTTTGTGTTTTATGTGTCAGCTGGAGCAGCTGAACTGGCTTCACTTTCAGAGAGACTGACTGCAGCTCAGGAAAACACAGAAGGTAAATTCTCCTGAGACATTCTGGGCACCTGATGCTCAGAAACAATGAAAAAATAATGAAGATGTTTCATTTAAGCTACCAATCAGAATGAAGACAGAACGATTCAACTTTTCAGCTCTGATGTCATCACAGAACCAAACATGGAGAAGCAGCATTCAGCTTCTATCCACCTCAAATCTGGGACAAACTTCCAGAAAACTGAAAAATAGCTGAAACACCGAGTTCCTTTAAATCCAGGCTAAAACTGTACCAGTTTAGAGCTGAAGCATTTGAACTGTAATAACTGGAATATCGACCGACCAACATATTTGATGTGTGTTGATTTTTAATGATGGCACTTGACAAAATAAAATGTAAAATGTGCTTTTGGTTTTCACAACTCCTGACTATATGTTGTTTATAATGTAAAGCAGTTGAACGGTCGTGTTGTTGAAATGTGCTGTACAAATAAATTTGATTAATCGATTGATCACTGAGGCTCCAACATGTTTCCTCCAGATGAGCTGAAGGTGGCTTTTTCAGCCGGTCTGACTGATTCAGGAATTGTCGGTCCATTTGATGAAGAAACTACTCTGATCTTCTCCAAAACCATCACCAACGTTGGCCGAGGCTACAACAGCTCTGCAGGTAGCAGGAGGACCGTCTCTGTAAACGCTCTCTCTGGCGGCAGGGCAGTGAACTGATGAATGAATGTTGTTGCTGCAGGTGTTTTCACCGCTCCAGTCACAGGACTTTATTTCTTCAGCTTCACAGCTGCAGATTACTTGAAGGGTTACATGGGCCTGTACCTGTACAGGAACGAGCAGCCAGTCACCTTCAGCCTGGACCTGAATGACCACGGAGGATACACCTCCATGACCAGTGCAGTGGCTCTGCAGCTGGACCGGGGCGATCGGGTTCGCCTCGCTCTGCCAGCCAGCTACAGGCTCTATGACGACTCCAGAAACTTCAGCGTGTTCTCAGGTTTCCTGCTGTTCCCGGTCTGACCCGGCTGCGTCAGGAGCAACATGGAGTCTTCATTCAGACTGAAATAAAAGTAGATTTTTTGGTCAGTGGAAAGGATTCTATGGTTCCATTATGAACAAACTCAACTCTAAGTATCTTTATGAGATTAAGTACACATTTCATCAAGGTTGGGTGTGTGTATTATTTTGTGGTCTGTCTCTTGTCTGTGCTGTGTGTGATCTAATCCCATCCTGCATGTCTCTCCATACAGGTTGGGAACAGATCCGGTCATGGCTGGAATGTTGTGTGACATCAAAAACTGGGGGGAAAAAATATGTATAATATCACATCTATCCCACTCAAATCAACAGAAAAATCAAGTCATTAGGAGAAAAAATAATAATAATAATAAAATAATGTAAATGGACTGAACTTATATGGGGTGACTGTGGCTCTGTGGGAAGAGTAGTTGTCTTATGATCGGGAGGTTGTAGGTTCAATTCCAGCTTCCTCCTGCCCCATGTCGATGTGCCTTTGGGCAAGGCACTTAACCCCACATTGCCTACCGATCTGTGTATCGGTGTATGAATGTGTGAGTGTTTGTGAGAGCGAATGGGTGAATGTGACTCTAGTGTAAAGCGCTTTGAGTGGTCAGAAATGATCGGATAAAGCGCTATA
>CAEGAE010025913.1:0-22992 GCA_903067095.1 Girardinus metallicus
TGAGAGACAAAACATAGTTTTCGTCCTAAACGGCCCCTCATAGGGGAGCAATACGAGATATTTACGGCACCTTGTCAAACTCAGAAACTCATCTACCAGCCATGTACGATGCGCTCCGCCACCAGTTTGCTCAGACCGGGATATGAAATTTATTGTGAACGCTCTGTGCAACGCAAGTAATGTTCCTGCCGGAACACGGTGCGCTAAATAATAAAACATAAATTAACGAAGCTTCAAGGCAGGTAAATTTTCCTCGAGGAATTTTAATAATCGAGGTACTCGAATCAATCGAGGAATCGTTTCAGCCCTAATCACTTCCTCCATAGGTGGGATTCTGGTCACTAATAGACAGGTCAGAGGTCACAGTTAGGATGTGAAAGATAACAGAATTCTGAAACATATTATTACTTATAGCTTTTTTACTTGAGTAAAAAGTTATTTTGTTAATCTGACACGAGCATTTTGTTCTTGTCAGATGAACAAACTGCACCAGAATCAGTTAGTCAATAGCATAAGGATGGATGGATGGATGGATGGATGGATGGATGGATGGATGGATGGATGGATGGATGGATGGATGGATGGATGGACGGACGGGTGGATGGATGATGGATGGACGGACGGGTGGATGGATGATGGATGGATGATGGATGGGCTGATGGACGGATGGATGGATGAACAGAAAATTTGTTGATGAATGGATAGATGGATGAATGAATGAACGAATGAATGAATGAATGAATGAATGGATGGATGGATGGATGAATGAATGAATGAATGAATGAATGAATGGATGGATGGATGGATGGATGGTAGATGGATGGATGGATGGCGGATGGATGGATGGTTGGATGAACAAAAACAGTTTTTCTGTGATCAAACTCTAATTTCCCAATCACAGCTCCAATCTTCCAACTGGAATCTCTCCCATCATTAGAACCCAACAGAGCGGACCCAATCCAGCCCACAGCACCGTGGGTCCAAGTGAGCCTGGGATTGACGGCAGCCAAGACACAACCAGAACCTGGAGCTGGGTCGGTGCCACCGCCTTTCCTCTGCTAATCACCGCCATCAGCCAGGAGGAGGCAGGTGCCTGGCAGCTGACCCGGACATCAACCTGACCAAATATCACCGGGCCAAGAAGCCAGCCAGCCGGGTGGGGAAGCTGTTTCTAGGAGACGTGACATCCAGCGTAGGTAAGTTGGCCCGGTTCGCTCCAGCTCTTATCAGCTCCGAGCAGCTCTTTGAATAGCGAGCGGGGTGAAAGCGAAGCGAGGCGGTAAACCGTGCTCAAGGTGATCACTCTCGCACACATTAGACGTACAGAGTGGCTGAGCAGGGGACTGTTTTCATTGTTGCACACGCTGTAGACCACAATCCAGCAGCATAATTACATCAAACGCACTTTTGCACCATGGAGCAGATCCAAGCTCAATCTATATGCATAATGATAGTGATTAAAGTAACAGCAGTGATTAAGGTAATAATGGAGCTTGTGATTCATGAGTGGCACCAGCCTGAGTAATGTTTGAAAATAAACCTAACCTCCTTGTTTCCTCGAGATTTCTGAGCTTTACATCATGTTATAATGTTATTCACTCATCAAAAACATACCCGGAGTGTTGCTTTAATTCTTTCACACGTGTTTGAGAAATCATTTAATCTTTGTGGGAACCATTCAGGTGTGCTTGGTTGGGCTTAGCTCCGCCTTCGAGGCGCAGCAACACCTGGTGCTCAAGGTGATCACCTTGATTATATGAGCTAATTCTCAGTGAAACGCTGGTAAAAACGTTGCTAAAACATTAATGGAGGAGCCATGTTGTGATTACTTCCTGAAGGAGGGAGTTTCAGAAAGAGTAGGAGTTTTTAAAGAAACAAAGGCCCAATTTAAAGACATTAAATTACATTGTGAATTTTCTCTTAAAGGGACAGGTGTTATGTGTTATCCAGACACATAGTGCAATTTTATAGCACAATCAAGTAACTATGTTAACTCTAGTTGTTGTAAAAATGCTGTATATATCAAATACAACTTAGAAGAAATTTGATTTCATGATTTAATGCCTTGAAATTGGGCCTCTGTTTCTTTAAAAGCTCCTGCTGTTTCTGAAACTCCACCTTCAGGAAGTTATCATAACATGGCTCCACTACTAAACCTTCAGCAACATTTTTACCTGCAATGCAATGAGAAGTAACTCCTATGATGAGCTCAGCAGACGTGCAGCTCCAGCAGGTGTTTGCTAATTGCTGCTGGCTAGTCTGAAGGAACTGAGTGGGGAAGTCGCAGGGTAGGAGAGCTCTGTGAGGTGGAAGCTCTGAAGCTTCAAAACTGCAGTTTGAAGGCAGACCTAGGTCCTACCCGACATTTTGGACAGGTGAATGGTTGCCATGGAGACTAAATGATTTTTAAAACATGCATGAAAGGATCAAGGCAACACTCCAGGTTTTTGATTATAGAATAACATAATAACATGATGTAAAGCTCAAAAAAAGTCGATTTTACATAATCCTGCCCCTTTAAGTCATATTTGATATATGCAGCATTTTTATAGCAACTGAAGTTACTTGATTTTGGTGTAAAATGTCACTATGTGACGGGAAAATACATAATGCTGCCCCTCTAATCATCCAGAATCAGCGACACCATAAAGATCCCAGATTCAGCTTTGATCAGCTGCTGCATGGAGGAGAGCACTTAAAGCTGGAGGACCACTCCCTCCTACCTCCCCTCTCTGCTCTCTCTAAGTCTACTTGCCTTGACAGCAGCCTGCCTGACCCGTGGAGCTGGACAATTTCCCTTCAAGGCCGCTAACAGAACTGCTGTAGACCTAATTGGGTTATCCTTGCACGAGGGTGCACAGAGACACAAACATATGACCGGATCCCTGCTGTGATACGACCTCATTTATCCGAGTTTTTGCCTCTGCAGCCATGGCTTTTTTTTTTTTTTTAGTTCATCCCAGAGATACAGCAAAGTTGAGCTTATTGGGTACACAGCTGAGCCTGTCGCAATAAGGAATGAATCAATTAATCACACTGTAAATTAAAATGAGCTTGATAATTAAAATTTTTGTTTACAGAGACTTCGTAATCCACTTTGTTTATTGTTTCGGTTGGTTGTTATTATTCCAGACTGTTAAAATATCTTCCAGTTTCAGTGTTTGAGGTGCATTTTGATGCCCTTAATTATGCGTTACTTGAAAATGGTTTCAAACAACAATATTAACATTTATCACAATAATTAGTGGGGCAATTTATCATCAAGCAAAGTTTGTTATCTATACAGGCCTATTTGACACCAAGTATGTAGTAGTTTGTGCTCTTTTTTTCTTTGCTTCTTTACAAAGGTCCTGCCTGCCACTTTTGCCTGTTTTCCCCATCTAAGCTGAATGATTATAGTTATATTATAACATATATGATTGTTAAATTACAATATTATCGTCTATTGTAATCAGGGGTGGCTGGTGGTGAATATACGGTTTAGCCTGGTCAGTACCTGTCAGTCCTTGTAAAGTCTGAAGTATGGCAGTCAAAGTGGAATAAATTGATGATTGCAACAACAATGCCATTTACAATCATTCTTAAGAGCGTTGTAGTTCATATGATGAGCTCAGCAGACATGCAGGAGTTCCACCAGGTGTTTGCTAACTGCTGCTGCCACTAGTCTGGAGGAGCTGAGTGGGAGACAGATGATGCTCTGTGCGGCAGAAACTCCAAGGTGGAGCTTTGTGAGAAGAAAAATTATGGTTGCCACCAGAGATTAAAGGATTTCTCAAACATTCATAGAAGAATCAAAGCAACACTCCAGGGAATAGCATTATAACATGATTTGAAGCTAAAAACAAAAGTCAGTTTTACATTATACCCCATTGGACCATTTTAAAGATGCACTGATCTTTCTTTACTGGCCAACAAATAAATTAGAGGCTTCTTTAAGTACCATTCTGATTTGTGCAAATATTGGCTTTATTTTGCAATTGAATGCAACAAATGTTGACTATAAAATTAAGAAATTGTCCAACGTGTTGCTTGACAGAGGTAGAGGTCTCTGTAGCAAAGCATTAATCTTTAAAATAAATTCAAGTTTTATTAACTTTTTTTTATTTTTTTTTTGAAAAGCAAGAGATGTACTGATTGGGCTTTTATTGAACTGAAACCAATTTCCAGTTATCTTTTGTCGACTGAGGTTTTCTATAACACAAACACACTTAAAAAGCAGGTAAAAGCCAACAAAAAAGAAAAGATAAAATATTGTACTTCTGGTGGTTTGTTAGGAGTACATTGGAGGGGCAATGCTCACAAATTAACATTTCTGTAAATGCACCAGAATTAACCAAAAGGTTATTTTTCATCACTCATCTCTGGACAATGAGAGATTTGTCTTGTTAAAACAAACAGAGGTTATATAAAACAAGGTTAAAATGACACACAAATACTATAAATCCAATCAAGATAAACAGCAAAACCAAAGCAAAGAAAGCAACAACATAATTATTAAGTGAATTTTGGATTTATACTTGAACTGCCTAGAGTTAAATAGTGACAGACGCTTGGCTGCATAAGAGGGGTTAATGTAATTTCAGCATTTTCCAATGGATTCTGTCTACCTCCATCTCTTAGCACTTTTATTGTTTCCGAATCAGAATTGTCCACTATTTGAATGTGCAGAGAAACAAAAAGCCTGATTGGTGCATCTGTCCGGAGTTAAGTTAGGTCAGGGATTCTGGTGCTGCTTATTTAAAAATGCCAATCCAACCTCTGCTGATTAATATCTCAGATTATTTTTATGCTATTTGTTGTGATGTGTGTAGCAGGTTTATCTTGTAACTGAGGTTAAATATGTGCAAATAAATGATTAATAATAAAAATAATAATTACCTTTGTTGGTTAAAAGAAGCACTTAGGTCTTGGTACGTTTAGCATTTCATGCACATGCACTCAAACCGCTGTTTTCCTTAATTTTATCCAACATTAAGAGTCTCATACTGGCCTAATTGATTTGCTTAGTGTCTTCTCTGACTGGAAAAGCTGCATGAAAACGACGCTTTAAGAAACTTTATATTCTCATAAAGTGATCAAACTAGAAAAGTAATGTTACTTCCCGTCTAAAATGGGTTATATAACTGGTAGGAATAAAAAAGGAAGCTGGACTTTACGCCTACAACAATTTTACCAAGACACAGAAAGAAGTCCAACAGCAAATGTGCTCAGTTTTTAACACTTACTCACAGCTCAGTTTGGGCTTTAAATGCGTTTTTCAGTTAATTATGTAAATGACTCCTTCTACTTAAACAATGTTTTTACTTTTCCCAGCGCTTACCATCTTCCTTCTCGTCGAACACTGGTCTCTTTGAAGAACTGTTGGCTCCCATCCTCTTCTTCCACTTGCCCCAGTGAAACATTGATGCTCAGATTGCATTCCTCGCCTCTTGGAGAGAAACTACAGCTCAGCGTTGGACACCCTCCTCCTTAAAAAAACAGGCAGCCGAACATTTCACCAGACTCCGTTTGGTTTGGGGGATATTTTTCTTTTTATCTGTCCGTGTTCCCCTTTTCTCCGCCGATAATCTGAAGCAGCGCGAGTAAATGAGGATGATGATGGTAAAAGTGATTTCGGATGGGATGACGGGAAGTGAAGCGAGCGGGTTTCGTGGACGTGTTGGGCTCTGACAGTGTTCTGTAAGTTGGAGCTGGATGTTCAAACAGTGACTCGATGTTTGTAGCGCTCAGCTGTCTTCCGCAGACAGACCAATACGCTTCCAGCTCATCGATGCTGCCGCGAGTGGAAGCTGCGTTAAGCTGCAAATAAAGAGCGGAAGCAGAGACAATTTGCTTAAGAAAATAAAAGTCGCTGCGACAGGAACGCTTTTAGACCTTTTTACTCGGAAAACAACACTTAGAAAGATAGATTATTGCGTATATTTACAAGGAAATAAACAAAGTGTCTTTTGTTGCGGTTTATTACTGTATAACTTTTAATTTCTAATTTAGTATAATTATTTCTTGGAGGGGTACTGTAGTAGCAATATCATTCCAATACTATTATCTTATTTATTTTAAACTGAAATTTCATTACAATGATTATTATGACTGAAATTATTATTGCCACTACTACTATAATTTTGTATTATTGTATTACACTTAAATTTCGCATAAATTTAGCTAAGATTATAATTTTTGTTAATTATTTTTATTTTATTAATATCCATTTATTGTTAGTGGAGGGCAACTTCAAAACGTATTATTTACAGTTTGATTGCATTGCGCTTACCATTGTTGATATAATCATTATTAATATAATATTGGCTTTATCATCATCATCATCATCATCATCATCATCATCATCATCATCATCATCATCATCATCATCATCATCATCATCATCATCAACTTTGCGAGCAATCAAGTCTTTTATTTAAAGATAACCGGAAGTTACATGTTACTATTCTGGTTAACTTGACCATCATGTTCCCACTGCTGGTTTAGTTACTGGGTGTGCACCATTCACACGCCAGAATGCTACTCTAGGCAGATTCAGCTCCAACAAAAGGGGACGCCCACTCAATAATGACATTTATTGTCGTTATTATTATTACTACCAAAATCTAATTCAGATAAGTGGTTTGGTACAATTTCAAATGCCACATTTGATGCATTTAATGAAGCACAGTATGTTATGTTGGTTAGTTTTGATTTGCAGATTTTGTGCATTTTTGTCCCATTGATCATCAGTGCAGGTACAATAGTGAATATATATTATTTTGTATAAAAAACAAATAATTTTAATTAGTTTATGATCAAATTTGGTCATATTTAGAAAATTAAGCTGTTTTTTTTTCTTTCCAGTGCAAGCCTGCCACTCACAATATGGTGGACTGGTTAATATTTCATTTCTACTAACGGAGCCAAATCATGGTCTGTTCTTTTGTCCCCACTGTCCCCGATCTCAGCCTCTCAAGTTAAGCTCCTTCCATGCCGGATTGTTACTATTTAAGGCAGTTTATTCCACCGGCTGACTGTGAAGGAACGCACCCATGAGAAGTCGGCATGCCTGCCACACGTAGCACATAAAACAACCCTCTGTTTAAAGCCATGTGCAGCCTCTGGATCCCTAAGAACAAAGACAGAGAGCAGAGGTGGGCTTTAACGCGATCTACGGTGTTAACTGGTGCTGGCCTTCATCAGAGCAGTGAATTAATATCTGACAATCCGATTAGAACATGGATGGGTGGAGCCGGAGTACTGAAAAAAGACCAGAAGGTTATTAATTTACACTTTGGATTTATTTTTGTTGATGTTGTTCCTCTCCAAATTATGTCACATTCCATTTTAGAGGACATTTGAACTGGATAAGTTTTATTATTTCTTTCTATTTATTCAAATTATAATGTGGTAACCTGAGGGATTTAAATTGGGTTTTCATTTAGAAATGTCTATTTCTTACTCAAAAAAAGACTTTATAGTTTATATTTATATAAATACAGTTTATATTTAATATTCCAGTCTTCCAAAACGTTTTTTTAAATTTTCTGGCAACTTTAAACATTTTTTAACCCAAAAACAATGCAGACCAAGGAAGGTTACTTTCTTCTTGAAAAGTAACCTTTCAGCAAGATGTAAGAGCTTGATTTATGTAAATAATTCCTTAATATTGATGAAAAAGTACTATTTCCATTGACAGATTATTTCACTTATTTTACAAGTCAAAACTGCCAATGGAAGAAGTACTTCTTTCCCAATTTTAAGAAATTGTTTACTTAAAACAAGCTCTTACAGCTTGCTGAAAGGTTATTTGTAAGTTAATTTTGTCTTATTTCAAAGTGTATTAAGATGTATGCGTTAAAAACTAAACCAAAAATACTTGGTAAGATTTTGTGTTTTTTGCGGTGTTTTATTTGGCCCTTGTGGCCCTCCATAGAATTCACAGTGGCTGCCGTTGTTGTTGCTCTTGTTGCTATGGTTACAGTTTGAATCTTGGGAGACGCCGTCAAAAGTTAGCTTACTTTTAAAATGCGTACAAAACGTTTTGGTTTAAGTATTTAGAGTTTTTTTTTTTTTTTTTTTTTATGTCGTTGGAGTTCAGTAACTGGGAACGCGGGGGGGACGCTTTCTGACATTTATTCAGCCGGTAGTTGTCCAGTTTTAGCTAAAGCGGATACAGTTAGCTTCTTACGTAAAATCACTACTAATGGGTTAAATGCCGCAAGAAAAAATGATGTTCGAAACCGGGTTGGTCCAGAATGACCTCAACTGGACTTCTTCAATGGGTGTCTTTGACATAGACACACAGGGACGCTTTGTCTTCGGAGACAACGATGTGAACTTGGAGAGGAAAGTCAGCCTGCCTGAGAAGACCGAGCAGGAGGATGAGCCCACTGCCACAGACACGCTAAACTTGAAGGGATCCAATCTCACTCATGTTCCTGACAGTGTGCTGAAAAGCAGCCTGCTCACGGTCAGTTCAGTACGCAGCAGCAGCAGGTAAATGCTCGGCTTCCTGTTGCCTCTTTATTTAACAGGATTCCCGTTGTTCCTCAGCGTCTGTGCCTGCAAGAAAATCTGATTTCCAGCATTTCTGGATCATTGTTCTCCTGCTTGCCCCAGCTGCAGTGGCTGGACCTCAGAAAGAACCTCATTACGTCCCTTCCTGCTGAAATTGGCTCACACAGGTCAGATCCTATTGCATTTATTGTATTTAAATCGTCCGATCTTTAGCAAAAGTATTATACACTGCACATCTGGTTGCCTTATAACACTTGCCCATCAGAAAGGAAATTAGTTCTCCCATTTATCAAGAGAGGAGGTTTACATTTCTATTCTTGTGTGGGTTGGGGATCACAATTAAAATCAAAGTTTTTGTTTTTAGAAATCACTGCATTTGCATGTTGTTTAATCCACAGGCTTTTCAGCTTGTAACCTCCCCAAAATAGAGCCACATCTGGTGACTTCCATAATACATGTAAAATTATTTCATAAATGCATAGAGTGACATAATTATATGCATCTTTAAGGCATTTTATTATTGAATTTGTTATTTAAGAGGTTTCATTTATTACCGTATGTTCCTGAGTGTCTTTAGTCAGAGGCTTCTTCAAATTTGCTGTAATACAGACAGCTGTAGCTCTTTGAATTAATATGAGTTACTACAACATTTAATTTTCCTTTGGGATCAATAAAGTATTTTTGCATGAATTGAATAAGTCACACTGTTGCATTTATTTATAAATTGTCAAACGTCGGGTAGTCCATCTTATGATATGATTTGGTGATGTATTAAGTTGTATTAAGTCAAGTAAAGCACATTTCAACAAGGCAGTACAAAGTGGTTTAAACCATTAAAACGTCATACAGAAAGAAGCAATAAACATTACATTTTGTCAAATCCCATCATCAAGAAGATCCATCCACCCATTTTCTAACACCCTTGTCCTTAGTGGGGTCGGGAGGGGTGCTGGTTCTCCAGCAAACGTTTCAGGCGAGAAGCGGGGTTCATCCTGGACAGGTTGCCAGTCTGTCGCAGGGCAACACGGAGACAGACAGGACAAACAACCACGCACACACACACACACACACACAGGGAGAATTTAGAGAGACCATGTTTTTGGACAGTGGGAGGAAACTGGAGTACCTGGAGAGAACCCACGCACGCACAGGAAGAACATGCAAACTCCATGCAGAAAGGATGGAGTTCCCGGGCCGGGAATCGAGCCCAGGACCTTCTTGCTGCAAGGCAACAGCTCTACCAACTGCGCCACTGTGCAGCCCATGTTGATCAGTGTTCCTTTTATTATTAATAAAAGGCAACTCTAAACAGCTCAGTTTTAGACTAGATTTAAATGAACTCAGTGTTACATTGCTTTGATGTTTTCTGGAAGTTTGTTCCAGATTAGAATAGCATAAAAAATGAATGCTACTTCTCCATGTTTGGTTCTGGTTCTGATGCAGAGTAGATCAGAACCAGAAGACCTGAGTGTTTGAAACAACAACTTTAAACTGGGGTGATGAGCTCTATCTTCCTGGTTTCAGTCAGAATGCCAGCAGCAGCGTTCTGGATCAGCTGCAGTTGGAGGATTGATTTTGTTATTCAGACCTATAAAAATAGTATGAATGGATGAATTTCTCTTTTTGCATAGAAGTGTGGGGTCATTAGTCCTTTAATTCTGAAAATGTTCTTCAGGTATTAGAAGGGTGACTTTGTAACTTTCTTTATATGTTTCTGAAGGTCGAGGTCTGAGTCTGTCACTCAGACTTCAGACCTAATCACTAATTTCTAGCTGTAATAACTGAAGCTGTGTGCTGATTCTAGATTGTTCCTCTTTAGATCCAAACATAATTACATACAGCTTGACAATTATTTTTTGATACTGGCTATGTGGGGAAGTTTGATTAAAAAATAAACTCAAATGAACATCACTATGTTGTGTAGAGGAGAGTCATTGTGCGTTCAACCATCCCATAACCTGTCATTCTGATCATGCAGGTGTCTAACACATCTCCTACTTGAGGCCAATCCCATCACAGAGCTCCCAGCAGAACTCGGTGAGCTCAGTTCACTCGCATGAATTAGTGAGCAATGTTTCACTCTTTGAAACGCAAGGTTTCTCCTTTGTTTCATCACTGCCTCTAGTCTCAAATACACCTGTCACATTCAGTAAACTGATTAAGATTAAAGATTAAAATGAGGAATGTTGAGCATCTTTTGAAGTTATACTTTGGTATCAGTTTTACAGATAAAGAAATACTTAATGTTTTAACACATGGGCGTCACATTATCATCAGTAGCAGGACTGAAACGATTGACCGAGTGAAAAACAGACAGACTGATCTGCTCATGTCAGAACTTGATAACTCTAAAAAGCTTTTATTTATCATTAAAAAAAACCTCTTTCTCATAAAATTAAAGCATTTTCCTGGTAAAACTGTGTCTTTATTCTGCTGATATAATAATGTTATTTCTATAGCTTGGCCCTGCTTCTCCGTTGTACGACTCAGAAAAGGGTTGATTGAAATGAAAGGCACATTTCGAAAATTTCTTCTTTGTAATTTCATTTATAGAAAAAAAAATCTATTAAAATCACAAATCGGATCTTATATGAAGAAAATTTGAAATTTTGATTTTAATCCATATGCAGATTAAGAAAGCCACTTTTTGAAAATATATTTAGTTTATAATTCCTTTTTCAGAGAAAAAATAAAAAATTTGATTTAAAATAGAAAAAAAAATTATTTTGTTTTTAGCTATACTAAGAATTTAAAACAAAAAAAATGACTTCATTTTCAAACTATGTAAAGAAATAAAAGCCACTATTCGAAAATATTTCCTGATTGTAAGTTCTGTTTCAGATAAAAAAAAAAAAATGGGTAAAAAAACTGACAAAAAACCCTATTAAAATTGGATCTAATCTGAAAAAAATTGTAGATTTTATTTTTAAGCCGTGTCGCCCAGCTCTAACACCTGTCTTGTTGTACCACTGAAATCTGCTACAGCAAACATCCCTTCCCTTTGTTTTGTAGGCAATGTGATTACACTAAGAGGCCTGAGCCTGAGGGACTGCCCCATTCATTTTCCTCCAAAAGAGGTTTTGCAGCAGGGATGCTACGCCATCTTGCAGCACCTGAGGACCGTTCTGGCAGAGAGGGAAGTCAGCGAGAGGAGGAGCCTTGCAGGTGAATCAAAGGCACCTTAACGGCCCTCGTTCTTCCTAACCATCTGCTCTTTGTCAAAGATAGGATGACTGGGAACAAAAATAGCTCCTTGCCCTGGTACCACTTCGCTGGCGTGACTTGTGTTCCCTTGGAGACAGCTCATGCCACTCGCCTCACTCCCTCTCCTATTTTTTTTTTTTTTTGTTCTCCTCACTGCTCCAGCTTCCAGCTCTGTAATATTTTTAGCCGGGTGGAAAATGATCGATTACCAGTGGGCTCTAAACAGGAGCTCTCTGCTGTCTGGAGGTAATCACCGTCAGAAGCCCTAGACAGCCCTCCACAGGAGATGCAGCTGATGCACAGGGAGCAAAGCCAGAGTCCTGATCCTATCATTCCTCTCCCCGTTTACAAGGTTATTAATGGAAGCAGAGCTCCGGTCTTCAGAGAGAAAGCTCTTTTTATTAACTGTTGCAGCCTCACAGTGTCAGTCTATAAACATCGCAGCTTTTATTTACACACTCTTCAACCTTTTTTCGGTGTCACAAACCCAGTTTCGGTGGTTTAAAGAAGCATTTATTCAATATAGGAATGCAAGTTATCATTAATGAGTTAATCTAAAGTAATTTGATATTATAAAAGATTGATAAGCGGCCGTTTTCTTCTTGTATCAATAAGGTTGTAACCTTCCCATAACAAAATCTTAAATTTATCTTAATATGCTGAATTTAAAAAGAAAATTCTCCAGGGAGTCCTACATCAGGTCTGTGAGAGTATTTGTGGAAACAACTGAGAAATCAAAATTAAAACCCAAGTCTTTCGCAGCAGAGGAAGAAGGAGAGGCACAAAGTCTCATTGGATATGAGTGTGAAAGCTGTGTTAGATGCATTTTGTATGTGCAAAAGCGGGCGAGTAATGACTTAAATAATACCAGCTTGTGAAAATCTGCCTTCGGGAAAATGCTTAAAAGTCGATATTAGCATAAAAAGGTGCTGTAAATGTAAATACCGCAGTTACTGCATCATGTTCATGTTGCCATAGAGCTAGAGTTGAAATTTACACACATAAAATCAAGCATGACTACCTTCACTTATTGAGCTTTTATTTGACTATCAGTAAGTGTCGTTATGACAAAAAAGGAATGTTTACAACCAGTTTACTTCATACAGGTGAACATGTGAAAGTTGCTGTCGGTCACAGTTTCATTCAACCGGACATGAGGTCGGATGCAGGTCTTGATCCATTTTTGGCCTTATTCCAGACTCCGTTTGGATTTTGAAAATGTAATAAATTGTATTCCGCCCTCTACACGCCCTAGGTAACGCCTGTCGGGATTGCATGTTCCCCACGTTCTCAAAGACCGCAGTGTGTTAGCAATGTTAACGGAAGTTCCGTTCCTCCAGATAAGGGCCGTGTACTTCCATACAAATTGCGACCGCTGATTGGTCAGATGTTGACAAACCCTCTAGAACAGTGGTGCCCAAAGTCTGTTCTCGAGGGCCGGCATCCTGCATGTTTTAGTTCTCTCCCTGGTTTAACGCATCTGGATCCAGTGATGGCTCGTTAGATGGCCTCAGAAGAACATTGGAATGCTGAAAAGGTTGTTGTTACCAGAAGGGAGAGAACTAAAACATGCAGGATGCCGGCCCTCGAGGACCGACTTTGGGCACCACTGCTCTAGAACGATGGACAGGTGGCGTCATGTACCAGCTGGCCCCACTTCAGGATGACCAGAACTACAACACTAGAAGAAGGTCTAAGCGGGTTTTAGTTAATTGATTGGAACTAATTTTAATCTAATAAACCATTAATTGTGTGCAACCCTAATTCAATATAACCTGCCTGTTCCCGGCTGTCGCTAGAAACGTTTTGAACTGTTGCAGCCATTGTATGCTCCGAGAACACACTCGTAGCCGCCATGTTTGTTTCTTTGCCAGCTGAGAACCAGCTCCAGCTGGTGAAGCTGCCGGACTCCAGCGTGGATGGATCAGCAGACGAGGAAGGGCTGCTGAGGTTCAGGGAGCTCAAATACGAGTTGATGTTGCTGGAAAAAGCAGAGATGTCCTTGGTGCCATACAGCGGCCGGAGGTCTCTGCTTCGTCCTTTGGCTGAAAGGTGAAGTGTACGAATGGGATCAGATAAGAAGTAAATAAACATTCAGCGTGTCACACGTGTATTTATACCCCATAAACTTATTATAATGTCATGTTTCATCAATGGGGTGAACCAGGTTATGGCTTAAGAGGTATTCAGCAATGCGGTGACTTACTGGGTCTAAATGATGGTCCATCTTTGGG
This sequence comes from Girardinus metallicus, assembly GCA_903067095.1. Taxonomy (NCBI): domain Eukaryota; kingdom Metazoa; phylum Chordata; class Actinopteri; order Cyprinodontiformes; family Poeciliidae; genus Girardinus; species Girardinus metallicus. Next base: position 13,941 of record CAEGAE010025913.1, read on the forward strand.
TTTTGGATTATTTCTGCTGTGCATCAATAGTATGAGGTGCTTCTTTCTGCAGATAGAAAGACTCATCTTTCTATCTGAAAGATACATTCTTTCTATCTCTGCAGAAGAGACTGTAAGATTTTAGACCAATTGTGTCCTCACCTATTGCTCTAAGGGCCAAAAGTGGCAAATTTAAAATATTGGTGGGCCACAAGATTTGTTAAATTAAAAGTACAAAAAAAGGTGTTTGTTTTTTTACCTGCTGAACAATAAACACAATTTTTTATAAAATCTGTATAACACTAAGGATCCAAAACATTAAAAGGGCTCTTGACTTGTTGCCTTGTTAAAAGTAAACAAAATGGATACTCCTGTTTTAGCAATATTTAGAGAAATATCTGCAAAGTTTTGCACACATTTGAAGTGAAAACATAGCTAGTGAGAGATGTATGAGCAAAAGCAAAACGTTTACAGAAATAAAAGTGATCTTCAAAATCATAGCAATCAAAGAATGGCTGAAATAAAAAAGATTCAAGGTTTTGAAATCCCCCAAGTCGCCCAGACTGAAATGCTTAAGCTAAAAGGAGACATCTTGTTCCAGCTTCTTTTGTGTTCAGCAGGTCATCAAGTCCACATATTCAGCAAATAACCAGAAATCATTTAAACTTTCCACATGCTTACCTACTAACACAGCACTTGTGTTATTTGTTATGCAGTCACAGCATGGAGCAGCTGAATCTGTTGTTGCTGCAGAAAACTGTAATTCTGAAGGACTGCATGTGGGAAGGAGATACCTAGCCGCTTCTTTTCAGTGACATTCTCCTCAGAATGTCAAGTAGAAATAATGCTGTTTTCTCACCGAGGCTCTGAAGAGTGATGGGAAATAAAAGCATTTTGTTTTGCTTTTTCAGGAAAGCTTCTTCTACCAAGGCCGTGCCCGAGCTTCATGTTTCCGGCTCTCAGTACGGGAAGAAGGCAGGAAGGTGGGCTGATTTTTAGCTCCTGCTCACTCACATGTCCTTTACACTTTATATTTTAACCTTTACCTTTCACAGAGAAACCATTTAACTTGAGTAAAATCATTAAAATATTGCTTTGTTCTGTGACTCTGCTGCAGAGAGGCTTCTCTAAAGGCCCGTAAACAAGCCAAAGGAAAAGCAAAACAGAAAAAGAGACAGGTATATGTGGGACACAGCTACTCTAGTTTCACCTGGTAACCACCAAGGGGCGCTGGTCGTCCATCTATATCACAGTGAATGCTTAATGCAATAAGCCAACTAGAGTCTATGCAGATACAGCAAGGATGCAAAGACATTCTAGTAGTTAAAAAAGATTTCTTACATTTTTGAATTTTAATATCAGACAAAAATAATCTCTGTAAATACAAAATGTAGTTTTCAAAAGATGATTTCCTCTATTAAGGGAAAGGAACAACCTATCCCCTATGAAAAAACAGATACCCCCCCTAAAGTAGGGCTGGCTGATTAATAAAATGTTCAGTTTTTGAAGATTACATTTTTGGAAAAATTTTTTCTCACCAATGCACCCTTTTGGTTTCTATAGTTCAGAGTGAAGTTAGCCAAGAACTACCATGTTGTTGTCACAAACTAGAGAGCAGAATTCATGTTTCCATAGGCTACTTCCAATTTTTCCTGGTCTGGAAAAAGCAAAGTAGCACTACAACATCACATTTTGGAATCTAAAACGACTTTTAGATTCTGTTCAGGGTTGTTTTCTGACTGCCTGGATGAATTATTGATGCAGTTTTGGAATAATTTAGACTCTTCTATAACTAAACTGTATTTTCAGACTCAAGTATCTCCACACCCGCTGTAACACAGACAGCTACAGGAGATCCTTTCCTCCCTCTCGACAGAAACCTAATCACTGTCTATGTTTAAGTAGCTTTGTAATCCTTTCTAAACTGATAGATGATAAATTTTGTGATCAGATCATTGGACCTACTTTATGTTGTCAGACAGGTTGTTACAGTAATTTTCTTATCCTAAAGGACTGGATTTAACTTATAAAATTGAACTTGATCTTCAAAAAAAAGCGGAAAACTGCACTTTGTATTTACTCAGGTGTGATACCGTAATGCATTTGATGATGAGAAACCTATAAATTTGACAAAAGAAATCAGTAGAGGGTGTAGTCTGAGTTAATGTTCTGCTTACTGCAGAACATTAACTCAGACTACCAAATAAGAAGAGTTAATTTTCTGCTTACTGCAGAAAATTAACTCTTCTTATTTGGCAAATATTCAAACACACCTAAAAAGAAATGAGAACTACAAAGGCAGAAATTAATTTGGATTATTTATCACAGTAAGTCTGTCATGTTGTTGCCTTCGTAGAGTGTCCTGCAATAGCTCCTTTATGCAATAAAAATCAAAATAATGTGCTATGAGACACAAAGAGCTTCTCGCTACGTTACAGGAAGTGGATTCAAAGTGGCATCTAGAGGGACCTTCACAGGAGCCGATGTTGTGCTTGTCCACAGAGAAGGAAGAGGACAGGTAAAGTGGAGTAAAGTAGCACAGATCCCTAAGAGATACAGAGATAGTAGGGTAGGAGCCAGCTGTGTGGGTTAGTATTAAATCTGAATATTCATCAATTTAGTGTCACTGTGCTGATCACTATGCTGCACATGGTTTAGGACTCTTCATAAAGAAGTTGTTCATTGATGCCCGGGTTTTCATCTTTTTGGGGGACCAATAAGCATCTTTAAAATGACCGGCACGATGCTTGGAGTTATGGCAACTGAACATTGGTTAGAGGCTGCGGGAATATTTATACAGGTGAGAGGATAGACTGAACACGGCGACCGGCTGAGTCGTTGATGGTCAGTAAGTGTAGCTTACTGCACAATAAATTTCATATCCCGGTCTGAGCAAACTGGTGGCGGAGCGCATCGTACATGGCTGGTAGATGAGTTTCTGAGTTTGACAAGGTGCCGTAAATATCTCGTATTGCTTCCCCTATGAAGGACCGTTTAGGACAAAAACTATGTTTTGTTTCTCACACACTACTAAAAACTAATACATGCACACAAAATATTTAAATTGCACATATATACTATTAAAATGTCATACATATGCAATTTTTCTTTCTCACACACACAAAATACTAAAATTGCGCATATACACTACAAAAATATCACAGGCATACAATGTTTTTTCTCACACGCATACATAAAAGACAAAGATTGCACATATGAACTAATAAAATATAGACTCACCTTTTGTATGTGAGAGTTGTCACGGAAGAGGCGGGGCATCATTTGATCAGCTCGCGCATGCGTTGATACCACAGTGACGTTAGCTTCAAGTTGATTACTGGAGCTACACGGTGTAAGCGGCGTTTATCTCAAGGTTAATCCGATTTATGAACGCTAATTTCGGCCAGCCGTTCTCTACCACTCCTTCCTCAAGCGCTCTACCACTCCTTCCTAAGTGAACGCTCGGCGTTCACTTAGGTCTGTACTCCGACGTTAGAGCCGGCTCTAACTCCGGCGTTAGCTCCACTTCATTCGGCGTTAGCTCCGCTTCATCGGGCGTTAGCTCCGCTTCGTCGGGCGTTAGCTCCGCTTCGTCGGGCGTTAGCTCCTCTTACTCCGGGGTAAGGCTCTAATGCCTTACTCCGGCGTTAGCTCCGCTTCTTCCTCAAGCGCTCGGAGGTTCACTTATGGCTCTGACACCGAGGTAAGGCGTTAGAGCCGGAGTAAGCGGTGTTTTGCTCAAGGTTGATCCGATTTATGAACGCTAATTTCGGCCAGACGTTCTTTACCGCTCCTTCCTCAAGCGCTTGGAGGTTCACTTAGGGCTTATTCCGGGTCTAAGGCCGCTTACTCCAGCTCTAACGCCGGAGTTAGCCCTAAGTGAACCGCCGAGTGCTTGAGGAAGGAGCGGTAGAGAACGGCTGGCCGAAATTAGAGTTCGAAAATCGAATTAGCATTGAGCTAAAAGCAGCTAACACCGTGTAGCTCCAACATCCAACTTGAAGCTGACGTCACTGTGGTATCAACGCATGCGCGATCTGATCTCCAAATGATGCTCCGCCTCTTCCTTGACATCACTCACACATACAAAAGGTGAGTCTATATTTTATTAGTTTGTATGTGCAATCTTAGTCTTTTATGTATGCGTGTGAGAAAAATTGTATATGTGTATGACATTTAAATAGTATATATGTGCAATTTGAATATTTTGTGTGTGTATGTATTAGTTTTTAGTAGTGTGTGAGAGACAAAACATAGATTTTGTCCTAAACTGCCCGTCATACTGCCCCCCTGGACTTACGTTTGTCTGTCCCCTGGTCTGTTTCCTCTCTCCTCCCGTTCATTAGTTCATTCTTCTCTAATCTATCCTTTGCCCCAGGCGACATTTCCCATATTCCCAAACAGGTATGGGGCAAGGTGAGAGTTCATCTATTAAACTCACTGAAGATGAAAACATAAACTAAAAATTGGAGTATAGACATTTTTTATAAGCGTATTTGTGAGCCTGCCTCTTTATTATTAAATTAAATATAATTTCAGATTTTTGTATAACTTTTCTTCTGGTTAACTTAGAAAGTGAGCTATTATTGTTACAGGTTAATTTTCTAAACTACAAAAAAGTAGCTAGTAGAGAAGCTCAAAAATGAAAAACTGTTATTGATATGCGATAGTAACACTGCTGTTATGCCAGATTTACCAATATTTTATTTTACCAATTTTTTTTATGCGATTACTCGATTAATCATAAGAATAATCGATAGATTACTCGATTACTAAAATATTCGTTAACAACAGCCCTACAGAAATTGCACAAAACATGGAATTGGAAGTATATATAATCCTATAATTATGCCTTTTCTCACAAAAAAAAAAAATTCTATATACATCAAACATCTGTGTAGTTTAAACCAGTGGTCAACAATATATCTAATTTTTTAAAATAAAATTTCGGGCTTTCTACACTCATATTCAATGATTGTACTCACTGTGACGATTCAAAATAGATTACATTAATTATTTATCACAGGGGCAGAGGTGATGTCACACTGTGTGAGAGTGCTGCCACTGTGAAAATTGATTTTACTTATAAATCTTACAAAAAGACCTATAAAATGTTATGATATTTGCATCATTCATGGCTGTATTCACTTCATACAGATGTAATTAGGGGGATTTTTATTGGAATGATGATGTTTACATCCCTTCTAAACTCAGTGTTCCAATTATACATAAAGTATCGTTTTTCTGTGTTGCAGGCTGTGATTGGTCAAATGGGAACTATTTCACACCCAGAGGCACCAGTCAGCTGGTCACATGGCAGGACGGACGCTGCAGCAGTGACTTCCTGTCTTCTCTTCCAAAGCCAGAGTCTCACCTTGGCGTTTCCACGGGCTTCGGCTGTGCGACCATCTTCTGGTACATGAAGCACAGGTTGGTGCGCATCTCATTCAGGCTCCACTTACCTCTGTGATTTGATAGAAATAAAACAGAATTTTTTTTTTTTCCTGATTTTTCTGTAGGCCTCAATTCCTGGAGGACTTTAGCGTTGCAGGTACGATCCAGGACTACGTGGTGTCCATGCTGTGCGGGTTGGACTCATGCGTGATGACGCCTCAGAATGCAGCCAGCTGGGGCTTCTTCAACACCACAAGCAGCCAGTGGAACGAGAACATGTACGTCAAAAGCTAAACTCTGCGTCCTGCGGCTTGTGCATGTATGATTTGAGCTGTAAAAGCACCCAGCAGTTCCCACCATCACCACCAGAGAGGTGTGTGTCCTTCTTAACAAACTACCCTGTGTGCATGCTGCAGTCTGAAGGCTGCTGGCTTCCCCATTCGCCTGCTTCCTAGGTGTGTGCCGCCCGGTGCCTTGGTGGGACAGACGCGCTCTGCCTGGCACGGCATTCCTGCTGGTACACCAGTAGGGGCCGCCCTAGGAGACTTCCAGTGCTCCGTCTACTCCTGCATGAGTTCACCAGCAGATGCAGGTGAAACAGGAGGTCAAGTCTGTACTTATACGCTACATCTTTGTGTGTTTTAAATAACGAGATCAATTTGTTTCCACTAGAGAATCTAACAAAGCTGATCTGATTAATGCATGAAATGAAATGTCCCATACTCCTGTTTTGATTTAGTTTTGTTAACTTTGAGCACCAAAGAAGAAATTTAAAAGTACTTGAAACTCCATATCTGAGAGGCTTTGTGGTTTGTGAAAATTTCCCAGTTCTCAACATAAGCACATCAGCCCAGCTGACGTTCGCCATGCCAGCTGACTTCACACCTCCTGACTCTCCTCAGCTTGAGTCATCCATCTCCTACTTCCCTTACTTTGGCTCGTCATACTTGGCTGTGGCGGCGTCGCTCAACGGCGGGAACGCGTTGGCCACTTTTGTGGAAATGTTGACCGCCTGGATGAAAGAACTCGGTATGTTTCACTACACAATGGTACCTCGCAAAGATGTGTTTGCTCCACTAATATTTTCTTACCTCGGTGTGGTTTATTGAGACTTTGTGACATTTCTTTACAGAGTAACACCAGGGTTTCCCATATTGTATCATAAGCCTGGCGGGCCACAAGGCTTTACTTGTGCCCCCACCAGGCTTAGCATTGTTTATTTATTTTAGTTTTTTTTTTTATTATTGCCTTTTTTTAGGACTTCATAGTTAGTGTTTAGATATTACTCTTCTAGTCTTCCAATGAAGCATAACTGTCAGGTGATATTTTCAAATTTCCTGTCAACTTTAAACATTTTTTAACTCACAAACATGGCGGCCGGCTGGATGTCTAGGACAGTCATTCATCCAGCCGAGCACCGGGCTTAGCAAATTTGATCCTGAACAAACACATTGTTTTCAACACTTTTATAAATAAAAATCTGAAAAGTGTGTCTAGAAAACAGTATGTATTCAAAGTTTATACCTTGTGTAACTCACTTTAGCGCAAGGACAGCTGCACATCTTTTTGAGTATCGGCCAGCTGATGGATCGACCCCGATTTCCTTCTATTTGGGAGATCGGTGATCAGCCGATGCTCCCAACTGTAGCCACCAATCTTATCTACATTGGCAAAAAAAATCTAAAAATCAAACGCTGTTCCCCGTTGCTCCACTCTGAGAGAGGTCCTCCAGTTAACAGTAGTCCCCTGTTGGCAACTCAACGACTTAGCAACATTTCAGGCAAAATAATCGGTATTTGCCAAAATCAGAATTGACAGGTCAGGCTTCTTAAAGATCGGTGATCGGCCAGAAAACTGCAATCGGTGAACCCTTAGTGTCTCTCGATCAGCTTTGCACATCTAGAAACATTTCTTTCCATATTCTTCTTTGCAAAATGCCTCAAGCTCAGTGAAATTAGATGGATTTCTAAACAGCAAGTTTTAAGACCTCAGATTCCCAATTGGATTTAGGCCTGTGCTTTGACTGGGCCATCATGACACATGTGGAGCAAAGTAATTACTGCGGGGAAAATTAACTTCTGCTCCTTTTTAACCCTGTCAGGTGTGGAGACGAGTGACTCGTCTATGTACGAGAAGCTGATTGGCTCTGCCCTGAACCAGGAGAGCAGCGACCTGATGGTGAGTCCCACCATCCTGGGGGAGAGACACGCCCCCCTCTGCCTGGGTCAGGTCACCAACATCTCCGCCTCCAACCTTTCCCTGGGCCACGTGTTCAGAGCGCTTTGCCGCGGCGTCGTGAGCAACCTCACCTCCATGATGCCTGTGGAGCACCTGCAGCGGGCGGGCGTCCGTAGGCTGGTGGGGAGCGGGAGCGCGCTCGCTCGCAACGAGGTGCTGAGGCAGGAAGTGGAGAGGGCGTTTCCTCTCCAGGTGGTTTACGGACAGAACGCGGACTCTGCTGTGGGCGTGGCCATGGCCCTCTGTGACCGACTCTGAACAGTCGACGGGGGAGTCCCTGCATGTTTATTTGATTCGCCGAGATTTTTTGGACAACTTTTGAGACTTTGATTGAATAAAATTGTTTTTGTTTGACCTAATTAACAGGTTTGCTTAAAGTAGACTTGATTCAAACATTTAGACTTTTAGAAAACTCTTAAAGGGGCAGTATCATGTGTTTTTTTTTTTCCAGGCACATAGTGCCATTTTATTGCACAGTCATATAACAATGCTAAAGGGAAATTATTATGTAAAATTTACTCTCGTTTTTTTAGCTGTTATAATGTTATTTCCTCATCCAAAACATACCTGGAGTGTTGCTTTGATTTCTTCATCCTCTTTTGAGAAATCCTTTAATCTCCCATGGCAACCATTCAGCTGGGCAAAACGCCTGGTTGCTGCCTAAAAATTGATCTATCAACAAATTTATCCCTCAGAAGTTTTCTTTGTGACTTAAACACTTTGCTCTGCTTTTCTTGTCTGGAAATATTTTTTATAATGCACCATTAAGTCTTAAGAATCTCAGTTGAAGATCATTTTGCTAAAGTTGTATTTGTTTTTTTTTTAGATCATTATAGTTGATATAAGCTCTACTCTTGTTAATTTTTTTATAAAATTGGTAGCTGTTACAAGATCAATAGAAATCACTTACTGAGCCCAGTCTGGAAATTAAACATCTCTTTCTGACAGCACTTTTGTGTACTTTCCAGTCAGAGACCTAATTTGAGCGAATGCCTAATAAATTGCAAATGCTATATTTGAAGATAATCTTTTTTGTGTCATTTTATTGTGGCAATGCACTGTTTTACACTATGCCAGTAGACCACGGCTTCGGTTTCTGCTGTTTTGAGTGATAGAATAAAAAAAATGTAGATTAATAAAATAGAAGCACTTATATTTCAATGCAGATTTAAAGACTGGAAAATGTATCTCCCTAACATTTTACTCCAACAGGCAAAGGGTTGGAAAGTGTTGCATGGAAAAATAGAAACTGTTGCACCTCTTAAGCTTTTGCTAATTTTGAGACTGGAGTCTCTGGTTAGGAGTTAAATCGAACCTTAAAATCTAATGGTCTGCCGGTCAGACCTGGCAGGCCCAAACGTGTTGTGAGGGTCTGCTGGGAACGTCTGGCGGAGTCCCCTGTGAGGCGGGGCTTTAACTCCCATCTCCGGCAGAACTTCGA
>CAEGAE010025933.1:0-36150 GCA_903067095.1 Girardinus metallicus
AGATAGATAGATAGATAGATAGATAGATAGATAGATAGATAGATAGATAGATAGATAGATAGATAGATAGATAGATAATTCCCCATTTCCCAATCTTCCTAATTCAGTTCAAAACTACTTTATTGAAAGTGTTTTTGAAATACTAAAGATAATTATGTGTCAAACTCACTCATATTTTTCTGGCAGTTTTAAATTTCGTCCAGTTTGAGTTTTTTTCTGGTTAAACTCTCAGGCTTCTCATGCGATTCTCCATGCATCTCCTCTCTGTCCGGGTTTGTGTTGGAGCAGGAGAGATGTTGTCCTATTTTATGCAAGCAACTCTACAGCTCCAGACTGTGTTGTTCTAATCCCTCGGTACACATCATAATTATGTGACAGAGCTAATATGTCCCGCTCTGAAATGTAAACTTGTGTCATCAAATACATGGATAAGATTTCAGATCGGCTTCAAGTAAAAAGAGAGAAATGTCTTTCAAGTGTTAAACGATGAACATGAAAGTCTCCTTCAGCTCTAACTAAAACAAATCCTGGTCCGCTGTTTTTAGGGGGAGAAGCCACATACTTTGTCTGTGTGTAGATCTCACCTAAATTAAATCATGTGGTCACCAAAAGAGCCCTCCCACCCCCAATACCCCACCTCTGGACTCTCATTGACCTTCTAGGTGCTCATTGTCCAAAAGTGAGACTTGATTACAGGCCTAAGCCCTTCGAAGGTTCGCCTCAGTGGCCACAGCTGATCTTTTATACTAATTTCGGATTAATGCGGGGTCTGCAACACTGCGTAAACACAGCCACTGAGAAGGCCCCTGCCACACAGAGCTAAACATTAATCCTCCTTAATGCTGAGAGTCAACTTCCAGTCCTTATCAGAATTTGTCTTAATCTCTGCCTAGGCTGTACAAAACTCCACTGCTCAATAAGTAAAATGTACACCACCAAACAACAAATGAGGTGAGGAACTGTGCTGGAATTCACAAAGCAGCACCATGGAAGGAGGAAAAGAGAAGCCCAGCTTACCTTAGCGACGTTTAATTAACTGCTTTCCAGATTCTAATGGCAGAAAAGGGAAGACAGCGATTTCTTCATGTTTTCTCAGAATTTAATTTCAAGCTCTGCTGCTGCAGTTTTTAGTTGATCCTTCCTCGAATTCAGCCACAAGCTTGTTTCCCTGCTCTCCCACTCTCGTTCGTATTTTTGTCTCTCGTGCCGTTTTGGATCCACTGATATGTGGGTTCTGACCATGTGGGTCCGGGTAGTCCCTGTCTAGTCGAGCGCCTGTCTGTAGACTGAGGCTGCTTGTCTGTAATTTTCTGAATGTGAGATATGTGATGTATTATTTCAGCAAATATCTGGGCTTGGTTCAGGCGCATTTTGAAATCTGGGATTTATGACTGGATCTTTTTTTTTGTATCATAACCTCCGTTATATACACAGATTAGTGGCGCAACATTTAAAATTCTTCCCTTTCTTTCTTTATTCCTTTTGCTGTTTAATACATCAGGGACAACAAACTGAGAATGTGAGCCTTTTTTGTGGTTTCACAATCCACTAACCATAACCAAAGTCTGTTTTTGCTTCATATCAAATGTTATGCTCCAGAAATAAAAAAAGAAAATGCATGTAACACAGTGTAATGTCGTGACTGCTAAACACAGTTTAGCTGAATTTGCAAAGCAAAATAAAACCTATTTTAAAATATTGGATTTTTTTCTTGCCTGCTGATCCTTTAGAAAACGAGCAGCCAAGCCGAGAAACCAGAAGGAACAAGTCGACTAATCTCTGAGCCGCTCGGCCCAACCAACGCTGCAGAACGACATGTGGACTGTGGAGGAGTTGTGTGTTCGCGGACCTGACCTTGTTCATGTTAAGCTGGCAAATGTAAATACAGTCTGCTGGGGAATAGGAGGCCGTGTGATCAGGAAGTTAGAAAGTAAATGCCAAAGTGAAGCATAAGCTTTAATAAAACAGAGAGGCATGGGAGGCAGATGTCGGTCGTTACACACATTTACACCACCATGCAGAAGCATTTATGCTCCTTTACATTATGTGCATGTTGTTGTGTCACGGCGACATACTTATTGTGATTTTGTGTGATACACCAAAACAAAACAGATGATAATTATGAAAGTGAAAGGAAAAAAAAATTACAAATAAAATTAAACAAAGAGTGGGAAACGTAACTACTCAGCCCCCATTTTTTCTATTTCCTTTAATAAAATTAATGTTCAAGGTTCATTAGAGAATATTAGAGAACAACCAACATCATGGACACCAAAAGTCCTACAGCAGGTCAGGAAGATGATTGTAAAGATGTTTAAAACAGGTTTAAGTTCAACAACATGCCAAGCTTTGAAAATCTCCCAGAGTTCTGATGAATCCATCATCTGAACCTGGACACCGACCAGAACCTGGACATCCTCCTAAACTGACAGGCTGGGAGAGGAGGAGAGCAGTAATCAGAGAAGACCATGGTTACTCAAGAGGAGCAGCAGAGATCTGCTGCGCAGGTAGACGGATCTACAGTTGTGCAACCTACAAAACCTGATTTTCTTTGGAAGTGTTAAGAAGAAGAACGTTGTTTAAACAAATAACAAGGAGTCCAATTTGACTCCAACCTGCAGTCGGTCGTGGCAGATGGACGTTTGTACTGAGCCTGGTTCTGGTTCTGCTGGAGGTTTCTTCCTGTTACAAGGGAGTTTTTCCTCTCCGCTGTTGCTACATGCATGCTCGGTATGAGAGATTGCTGTAAAGTCAATGATTCGTTGCAAGCAATTGTCGACTGTTACGACATTCAGGAGGAGTGATGAATGCTGCAAGTCAATGACTTGAGGCAATCTGCTGGGTTTCCTAAATACAAACTTTTTAAATTACTTAATGCAATGTTTGATAACCAGGATTAATTTGAATGTATGTGTGACTGAACTGAAATGATGTTTTACATTTTTTAAAATTTTTTGTAAAGCGCCTCAAGACGACATTTGTTGTGAGTTGGCACAATATAAATAAATTGAATTAAATTAGGTTTTTGGTCTATATGCAAAATGCCACACGCTGCTCTGCATGACACAACTCCTACCATGAAGCATGTTGGTGTTAGCATCATGCTGCAGGCACAGGGAGGCTAATCACAGGACATTAATTAACTTTTGTTTAAATACTGAAAAATCCAGTAATAACTTGAGACCAAGGCTGAGTTTCAGCTTCCACCAGGACAAGAACAGCCAGAAATACAGTGGAGAGATTTAGATCAAAGAATATTCATGTGAAAATGTCCTAATCAAAGTCCAGACATAAATCCAAATGAGAAGCTGTGGCAGGACTTTACAGTTGATGTTTACAGATGCTTTTTGTCCAATCTGACTGAGCTTGAGCTTTTTAAAATTCATCAAAGTCTAAGATTGGAATCTGAGACAATGAGTGTGAATATTATTGCAAGGTTCTGTGCCGAGGTGGGTACTACGACTTTACCAAATCTGTTTAACTGATTCTTCCTGTCTACACACCGCCTCCAGGCTGAGATTCTGTTGACTTTTCTGCGCCTCTTTTCGGCCACACGCTGCTCTGAAAAACAAAATTATCCCACGCTGAGGTTTTGGGCCAGAGCTTTTAATTTAACGGTTGCATTTGGCATGAATCCCCATCACTCTGAAAATTCATCACTGTAAATTTTCTGTTTTCCTCCACATGAAGATTCATTTTGCTGCCCTGTAATTATGCTGGTGAGGAGATCAATGAACTATGAGGCTTTCTCTCCAAACTCGGGTCAATAACTTTAGTATTCTTTAGCGGGGTTCTGCACTGCCTCTAGTCTCTCTACATTATTCAATATCTTCTGAGGTTAGCACTAGTCTTTTATGAGCTGTGAACTGACCACAAATGTACGAACTAGTCTGTCCCAAAGCACATCCCTTACCCCTCTTCCCATTCGCTCTCAGCCAGTCTTCTTTAGGTCTATGGGAAAGGGCAAAAAAAGATGGAACAGCTTTAAAACAGAAAAATCCTTTAATGCAATTCCTGCGTTATCTAAAACACCTACATATCTGTCTCCAGTCTGCGGCCTTTGAAAGGATATTTGGGGCCTGGGATTGAGGGGGAAAATCTCCCTTCAGAAGCAGGACTAGGGATGAGTTATAGGCATCTAAGAGGCTGGAAATCTCTGGGGCCTGACCATGGCTTTAGCATACAGCTCCAACCATGGCCGGAGTCTGGAGGAAAGCAACCCCCGTGGTCTTTCTTCAAACTAGAAACATAGAAAAGCATGAGAAGTTAGCGCTGATATTTGGAATTAAGATGGATCGGGTTTTAGTTTCATACTTCTTGTTTTTGTTCTCAGTTGTTCTGCTGTAACTTTGCAAAATTATAATTTAACCTTTTTTTTTTCCTGTTTGCATACAGTTCTTTACAAAAATATGAATATCAACTCAACTTTTTGCATTTTGTAAGATTATAATTAATACCAATAATCTACATTTTTTGGAGGGGGATTGGATTATGTCACAGACAAACACAAAGTAGTGAATAGTTATGAAGTAGTGAGAATAAGGATACAATATATTTTACAAAACATTTATTTGAAATATTTGAAGTTCATCTGATAACTCTCAAAGATATTTAGTGCAATAACCAATCAGTTGTTCTGCTGGAATATAAGTATGAACCAAGAGCCCTGTGTGCCTCTGGAGCTCAGGTGGTAGGATCTGTTTACGGGATAATTAGTGAACAAAAGCAATTTGTAAAAAGAAAATAAATAAATAAAAGCCATAGTTGAAAGAAAGTCATAAGAAGTCCAATTTTTATTTTACATAAGGTCACCACTAACATTTCAATAAAGAGGCTTTGCTCAGATGAGGCCAAAAATATGACATTTAGCATAAATGCTGACTAACTCATTACATCACCCAAAATTCAACATCCCCACATGGTAATGGCAGTATCATGCTGCGGGGATGCTGTTCTTCAGCAGGGACAGAGAAGCTGGTGAGAGCTGATGTGAAAATGGGCGAAGCTAAATCCAGGATAATCTTGGAAGAAAACCTGCAGATCGATCATCCAGCCAGTTTAGATTGAAGAAAATTCATGTTAGAATGGTCTAGTCAAAGTACGGACTGGAAAAGGTGGAAATGAATATTTACAAACTTTCTTCATCCAGTTTGACTGCATTTGGACTGCTTTGTAAAGAAAAATGTCAGGATCTAGATTTAGAAGACCAGCAGCTGTAACTGCAGGTCTTATTAAGATTCAACAGTTATTGACTCATCAGGGGTTGAAACAAAAGCATGCCACACTTGTCAGATATGTATTTAAAAGAAAATTCTAGAAAAATGCTGTTTTCCTTCCACTCCACCTTTATCCAAAGAGTCATTTTCATCCTCTGTCCAGTGGAATAAAACTCATTTGGAAAAAAAGAGAGAAATACTATAAGAATGTTATCACTGTTTTATTTCAGATTTTAGGTTTGTAAATAAAGAAAAAGGTGACAATTTGTAAAAAAAATAAAAATAATAAAAATAGGATACATTTAGTGTGGATCTGATGAGCTAAAAATAACCTTATGTTGTGGAAATCCAATGAAATTCTTCCACAAAAAAACAGGAATTAATATTGAATCCTGCATTTGTTATTATATCCATAATTTAATAACCAATTAGTTGGTTCCCTATCATTTTTAGTCAGAGGACTTAAGAATTACTGTAAAAGGTCCGAAGAGCCAGTTGTAGCTCCTGATCCTCAGGTTGCAGACGCTCGTCTATCACATAAGAAACAGAACAAAACGCAGTAAATTTTAGGGTTGTAAGATGACAAAATGTGAAAAACTTCCATGGGTAGGAATGGGTCTGCAAGGCGGAAAACTTTATCAAGATGGGCTCCCATCCTAGTTTTAACTTCAGTCTATAAAACCGGGGATGTTCTGTGTTGCCCAGTGATCTGCTCCAGCACACAGCTCTGGTCAGAGCCAGTAAATTTTCTCGCAGGGGGATAAAGTTCACAAAGATAAAATCAAACAGATGTCAGACTGAGGGTGATGTCCTTGTGACCTATAAAAGTGCTCCCATCAAAGGGCTGAATCATTTGTTTTGAATTATTACACTGTTATCAAAAGGGACGGCAGCAGCCTGTTTGAGAAGGAATCTGATCTGTTTGTGTAAAAACACGGGCGGGGGGATCTGCAGCTCAGAGGAACCCTGGGAAAAGAGTGATGGCTGACAGGCCGAGGCAGCTGCCTGCCATGGCTTTGACTGACAGCCATCAGTTATCTTTGGACTTTGTTTGCTTTTGTTCGAAGGAGTCAAGTGCTGCATGTCTGGCACCTTGCTCTGCATGCACAGTTTCTCATAAACCTCACCTGAGCAGACAGTTTAAACAAACATGTTGTCATTTATATTGATCTATTTATGGTATTTAAGACCTGCAGGCCGGCCTGTTTCCTCTCTTGCAAATCCCTTTAAGTTTCTTCTAATGAAATTTGCGATAAGATCAAAAGAAAACCTAGATTTTTCACAGATAAGTTTATTAAATGTTTCTATTGACCATTATTTGGCTCACACAGGACTTATTTAGTCCTACACTGGAGAAAGATTAGAGCCTTCGAGGTCAAATGTTCATTGAAAGTTCATGTTCTGCTGAAATTTCTGAGTTATCTTGAAAATCTTGTTTGAACCGATGTGATGGGTTAAGGTCAAGTCAATAAAGAAGATGCTTTTTAAGAATGATACTCTGTAGCAGAAGGAATAAATATAAAACATCTGAAAGCACACCAACATGTGTTCAAAATTTATATATCCTTTGGTTGAAATTTTACAGAATTTGCCATAAACCAATGAAGTGGTTATTTTTTATTAGAACTCAAAAAGTGAACTTTGAATACTTTATAGATGTGACATACATGAGCTATTAACCTGACAACGTCAACGACATGCCTAATATTACATGAAATCAACATGCTAGTCTTCACAAAAAATAAACATTACTGTTTTCTACAAGCTTTAAGATATTTCTTAATGTTTTTAGAACAACTAGACTCACATATTTCTATTATTTTCTAAAGTTTTTTTAAGGGTGAGCAGGAGTGGCAGAGTGAGCTGTAAGACTCACAGGAAGGACAAAACCTCAGAGTGGTTTTCCTCCCATCAGGTTGTTCGTACTGAACCGTCTTATTGTTTCTCTGGCTCTTTGTTTAGGACGGCTGCCCTTCTGGAAGATGACCCTTAACCCATCAACTCTCAGGCCAAACATGATGCTGCCACCACCATGCTCCACCATGCTCATGGTGTGTTCGGGTTGATGTGCAGTATTATTTTTCTTCTACATTAAACTAGCATACTGGCCAAATAATTCAAATTTGATGTTTTTTAGTTCCAGTGACTTTCTCCCAATGACACCACATGTATGAAGAGAGCAGCTAAGAGTTTATAAAATAAATTATACAGACATGCAGTGTGCTTACTAATTCTGAAAATAATTAGACTGCTGTGAATTTATATCTAGGGAGTCATTGTAGAAGGACATTTCTCACTTGTTTTTCTGAATATTATCTTAGGAAATAAGGATGACTAAAAGCTAAAAAGAAAATTTAGATGAAGGTCACCTGTAGATGTATTTAATGGTAACACATTCACTGTCTTGATCACTGAAATCTGTCAACCTATTCTGAAGTAACTCTGAAACTGCTTCACTAAATTTGCCATGAAAGTTTCTTGAGGAAAACATGTGAATCTGAATAGGAACGATCAATGTTTTCCTTCAGTAATTAAAGGTTATAAAAAAGTTCACATGTGAGCAGGACTCCCCTCTGCAGACTTTATATGCCACATTGACATTTACCAAAGATCCGTGACTCTCCTCTGCACGACAAGCCGTCAACAGCTGCAAACCTCCTCATCTGCCGGAGGCGACACAGACTCTAATGAATTGCTGAGGTTTGCTCCTGGAACCCCTCCACCGCCGCTCCAGTTATTGATACAGTTGGATGGCTCTATTTTCTGCAGGGGTGAACGATGAGAGTGGCACGTTTACACACTGTATTTCCCCGTGCTTACCCTGAGGAAGGGAGCCTGATGGAATTCGTATTGACTCTCCAAATGTTTAACGAGCGAACAGCAACAGCAGCTGGTCGCCCGGTGCTGATGACAAGACACGAGACACACGTGTGAGTCTCTACACGGAAACAACCCGACCGCCTGAGCTCAGGGAACATTCAGGGAACACTCCAAAAATAAAAAAAAAAAGTACTTTTTCTCCCTTCTACTTTTGTGTTCACAGAAGTCAGAGTGGAACTTCAAATCAGGACAACAAACTGTCAATTCAGCTTCATTTAATGTGTATTCATTCATTACTATTTGATTTATCATTGATGTTTCTGAGTTAAGATCAATTATGTTGCGCAATTCTAAGTTTAATTTACCAAAATTAATTTCTACTCACAAAATTACAGAATAATGAGAAAGAGAATTAATTAGATTTTTGTTTTTTAAGTTTATTCAAATTCAGAAGTCATAAAGTTAAATTCACCTTTACTTTCTTGATGTTTGAAGTCAAATCACACCAAACTGCTCTTGTTTTTGGTCAGTTATAACTTATACACAAATGTCTTATAAATACAAAGTTTACATATGTTCTCTCAGGATTTGGCAGAATTGCTGTAAAACTGACTGGAGTCAGATATCTTCACGATAGTTTGCTGGAGTTCTGGCCCATTCTCCCTGACAGAACCAGTGGAACTGGGTCAGGTTTGTTGGTCAAATCACCTTTTTAGATCCGCCCACAAATCCCCCACAGCTCAGGGTTTTGTGATGTCAACACAAAACATGAACTTTGTTGTAATTAAACCACTTTAGAACCACTTTGGCAGGATTATGATGACTGTCCACCTGGAAGAGCCATTTGAAACCGAGCTTCACTACCTGGCTGAAATCCTTACGTTTTCACAAAATGTTCTTCCGTTATGATGCCATATTTTTTATGATGCGCACCACTTCCTCTTGCAGCACAACAGCCCTTAGCATGTTCCTACCACCTCCATACTTCACTGAATTCTCAGGGTGGCAACGGTCATTAAGGCCAAACTTTCCCAGTTTAGATTTGAACAGTTTTCAGACTGTCATCTGGTTTTTATGTTGCTCTTAGAGAACCTCCACCTGTTCACTGTTCAGTATTAGCAGACTGACCTATTTCTGGATTTCTCTGTGACACGTCTCCAAATTATTCATGGAAAATATGCCTTGGTGTTTTTGTCAAAGACCATATCTAAAATATTTTAAATAAAACATAGTTTGGAAAGCTACACAATGCTGCTTGACACGCTAGCACTATCCTGTAGTACTGTGGTCTGATGAAGCTAAAAAATGTATTAAAATTAATTAAAAATGTGATTTGGAGAAACGTAAAGCACAAAGGGAACAATTCGGCAC
This sequence comes from Girardinus metallicus, assembly GCA_903067095.1. Taxonomy (NCBI): domain Eukaryota; kingdom Metazoa; phylum Chordata; class Actinopteri; order Cyprinodontiformes; family Poeciliidae; genus Girardinus; species Girardinus metallicus. The sequence goes on from CAEGAE010025933.1 coordinate 9,408, forward strand.
AAAGACCGGCTGCTCCTCTGCATTAAAGCAGCATAGACTGTGTCACCAGGCAATGTGTCGATCTTAAAGGGAAAACGGGCAGCCGCAGTCCACAAATGCTAACCCTATCATCTGGCAGCAGATTTGCAAGAGAGATAAACTGAGATCCTGCTGGGGATCAAACCCAGCCTCTATCTCTAACAGAGGATTTAGCCGGCAGAGACTAAAGGGGCTCGGGCAGAATTACTGTGTATGGAGAATGAATGAGTTGTTGCATTTACCCTGCAAGTTGCCTCCTTTTGTGCTTGAGCAGTGGTGAGCAGGATCGTACTAAAGATTATTTTTTATCTGGTGTCACAGGTGAACATGCAAGTCTGCTTAGAGGGGAGGTGTGAAAGTGACAACGGCAGACTTAAAAAAAATCACAGTGTCCGCAATGGGAAGTGAGGGTGATGACCTGTGAGTGACCCCTGTATGACGTTGGCCATTTATTACTGAAAACACTGGAAGTTTGAGATAAAACAGCAAGACCAAACCAGCATAAACAGGGAAGGGATCCAGCATTACCAGATTTGAATAAAGAAATCCAAAAGGTATTCAGATCCCTTTTAATATGATACCCCTAAAAAAGTTATAGTTCAGTCAGCTGCCTCTAGAAGTCCCCAAAAATCACCTCTGTAATTTGTTCCAAGTATAAATCCAGCTATTCTGTGAGGTTTGCTAGAGAACATGTGAGAAAACCTTGCATTAACTGTGCTCAAAGTTAAAAATGCTGCATAGATCACGCCTGACCTGATGTCTCGATGATCTTAAGATACTTTGGTCAAAAATGTCAGGTTCTAACTGAAAAAAGCTGGTAGAGACAAAAAAAGACCTGCAGATGTAAATGAAGCAGAGGGTCTTGATTAAAGGAGTTGAATTTAATCTAGATCTAGATTTTTATTTGATAGCTACCTTGAAACCATTATATCCTTTATTACCACTTAACAATTAGGACCTTAATTATGTTGCTCTGTCACTGCAACTTAAAACCCCAATAAAATTCAAAGCTTATGTATTTTTGCAGTTCACTGAGCATTATAAATTACAAATAATATGATAGTAGTACAATAAATAATTCACGTTGAGTAGAAGTATAAATTTAAATGTGAAAGTGTATTGAGTTTGAAGCTTTGAAAACATAAACACAACAGAGAGGGAGAGAGGGAGCATAAAGGCCCACTGTATTCATATTTCACAGATCTCTTCATGACAGAGCACCAACCATTGGATCTGTTTGTAATGAAAACTTGATGGGCTTTCATAAAGGTCCACACTTAGTAGTGCTATAAATAGACATTTAGATGAGCGTTATGGGGGTGTTGGGTAGAGCTCCGTCAGCTGCGTATTTAATTCTGTTGACCAACCAAGTCAGACGCCAATAAAAACAAAGTTCATCTCCCAGCAGGAACTTTAGAAATGTCACAGACAGCCAATACATAAAGAAAGATATCAAATTTAGATTTTTAATGATTTTCACCCAATCAAGAAGTTTATTTCTAACAGAAATGAGTCGGGCATCTCTCAAAAGATAATAAAACAGAACACTTACAATTTATTAACAAAATAGCATCCAAATTTATACTTTTACCAAATATCAAAAGGCTAAACCTTTCTCATAATTGTTGACACTTTTTGCATGTGTCTGCTGGTATTTTAACTATTTTAATCTGTGGTGATGAGCTCTGACCCATCACCCTAATGTTTAGCTCTGTTTCAGAGCCTTTCCCATTCATTCTTGTTTTAGTTTCTTAACTCTTTAGTACAACTACATAATTACATTATAACAGAACCTGCCAGCAGTCAGATTCATTTTATTTTGTAAGTAAATTTACTCTCTAATTTTTATTTATCAATATGAAAACAACAATGGCAGCTTAAAAGTTTTACATCTGCATTAATTAGCACAATTTTAATAATTATGAGAAAAAGCTGCTTTTGTTTTATTGCTGCTGCAATAATTATTAGGCACGACTTAATGTTTAACATAATTGTGGATCAAAACTTTTCTGATCAGTTTGTTGTTATTGCAAAAAAAATCTAGATAGACGTTAAGACAATCATTGTATTGCAACAAAATGCTTGTTTGCATTTCTTCTAAATGAAAAATTAAAGTTTTAAAAATGTTATTTCTTAATTTATGTATTAACATATAAATATTCATTTTATTTTAGAATGGATATTTACATACATAATATAAAAAGATATAAATAACTTATTTTCCACTTACATTTTAAGTTCTGGGTCATTTAAGATTATAAAAATAATGTGTATTTTGGCAAAATGCATGAATCCTTCCTGCAAAACATCCCTCAACATGATGCTGCCACCTCCACGCATCATGGTTGGGTTGGTATTCTATAAATAGCAAAACTCACCATTTTTCTTCAAATGTAACAATGCTTATGAAGACCAAATTTCAGTTTCATCTAACCTCTGGACATGTCCTGAAACCCCAAGGTTTTGTCATTCAGTGCATTTTTTGGAGTTTTGGCTTAATATGAGGCACATTTCACTTTCTCATCCATCTTCCGTCAGTATCTTTATAATGTCTTTAGCTTGTGTGGTTGTCACACACATTTCACACCTAGAGCCGCTGATCTGTGAGACACAAAACTGATCGTTGGGGTTATTTTATCAGTGACCAAGATTATTTAAATGTAAATTAAGTCAAAATGCCCAACAGAATAAGACATTCACCAATGGTATCCTACCTCTATGGTGGTTATTTTTTAAAATGAGGAAATAAGTAGGTTTATTGTAAACTGGGAGTTTTTCTAAGAGCTCTTTTAAGACTCTTTAAATGAATTTGGATTGGATTTCACACTGACTGCCAGCTCTGACTTCCCTTCATTTCACAACACATCTTTTCATGTGGCATGGAATAAAATAAAAATGATTTGACAAACGCAAGAATGTCGAGCAAATTAGCATTCTGGATTGTGGATGTGGACGGGAGGTCAAAGTTACAGTGCAAGCTATTAGCCTGCTGTCCAACCCCTGTTGCACAGTCCTCCCTCTTATTACTACAGCACTGGTTTCACCTTTTCAGTTTAATCATTCCAGTAGATATTAAACTCTCCCAGCAGGCTGGGGCTATATAGTGTAGGGATTTACTGAGGGATTTGCATCCTCCTTCCTGCTAGTTCAAATCTCTGTGTCTTCTCAGATCAAATTATCATAACCATCATCGGGCACAACTCCACCGTGAAAATACAGAGCAGGAAAAATCACCGTCAGCGATTCTGTTTGCGCCGTTATCACAAATATGAAATATGGTTATTGTGCGGCGCTATGCAGTAGAATTACAGCGTTATCCTGTGAAACCAAAACCATCGTGGAAAACATGACTTATTGTCAAATAGCTGTGTGATTGACATGAAAATTTATATTTATTCATTTGTTTCTGTGGGAAATCATATTTAGCCTCAGCAGAAAAAAATGATTTTTTGCATTTAAAATGAAAGAAGAATAATTCCTAATTAGATATATATGACTCCAGATTGGTAGCAGAAAAATATCTACAAAGTCAAATTAATGTTGTTTTTAATTGCACTGGAAATATTTGTGTCTGTGAACTGAATAGTTTTCATAATACTGAACTGAAGAAACTCAACCCAGAGGCAGAGAAAAAGTTTTCATATGAAGTTGCTTTCATCTGTTCTGGCGTATTATATATCCAGCTTAAGACATCATCAAGGGGCTTAAAACACCATTGCGTGACTGGCTGTGATGCTGTAAGGCTGAAAGTAAATGAATGTGGCGCAGCAGGCCCTGGGACTCTTGATAAACGTGGAAACTCTTTATTATTATTTATCTTATTTTGGGCCTGTAAGCCGAGAGCAGACGGGGAGGGTCAGCACAATGTCCAGATTGTTCCGCAGTGCACGCACCTTCATACTGGGAGACAGAGATGAAGGCTTCCACCTATAGCGGCACCTCTGTACCTTCTGCTCTCTAAGCCCTAAATATGGCTAGTGTGGGAAAAAGAGCGTTTTTCTTCCTCCCTGCTTCTGGCTGCAAGGGAACAGGTCAAATCCTCTGCCAGGTGCCCCGGGCTATTTTTCCTCCGCTCTCTCCTCCTCTGCCTCTCCTCTTATTTAAGCACCTCCACACTGGAGAGTAAAATCTCCTACAGAGGAAGGAGGAGGGGAGGGCGATGCAAAAACTGTTTTTACTTTGCGTCTGTTAGACCTTTGGGGGCAGAAATAATTAAGATCAATATATATGAAAGTTCAGGATCTGCCCAAAGTTGGCTATTTGAAGGTAATTAGCTCTGGACTCAGTGGAGATGTGCTGGCATCCAGTGATATTTGGCTCCTCTGATTTTTGAGCAGGGTGGGCTTTTGTTCGGATCGGTTTTATTCATGTCTTTTCACATAAATCAAGCAGGAAGTAGACTCCATAAAATCCATAAAATACACAAAATAGAAGTGAAAGATCAGAGCCGAAACCTTTCAAACAACATTTATGCAAGGTTGGAGCTGACAGAGAGACATATTTCTCACCATTCCTGTTTGCTTGATCTCTCTGGACGGTCCAGAGTCCAGAGTCGTCCCCGGTGTTTTCTTCAGCTCACAATGCCGATATTCTCCTGGATTTGGTTCTGGTTAGTGAGACAGACATGAAGAAGGTGGGATTATGAGTTTGGGGAAGCAGTTCTGCGTTGAGTAACTCATGTTTCATTACTCTTTCAGTTTTTTGTCAGACGTCAGTCATCTTTTTGTTTTGCTTTGTTTTTTTTTTTCTTTTGGAGGCGAAACAATATCATAAATCACCTACTGCTACACCTACACTGTAGCAGCATATGAGTGCCTGTCCATCCTAGTGGTTTGGTCAAATTTGGACTCTTTTTTGAAAGTAAATTCCAAAAAAGTGTGCTTATCCTAACAGAGTAAAGAATAAATCATAAAATGCTTCAGCTACATTTATTTTATAAGTTTAGATGGACAATACTTCTTTGTTATTACTTAAAATGGGATGGTTTTGTTCCTGAATAAATGTAATTAAGTATTGGATTTTTTCAAAGTTTTACAATGTGAGATTATAATCCTGCCAGAAAACCTCATCTCAAGGCCTCGACATAAATTCCCTTTTTCTGTACATTTTTCACATACATGATTCATCCAGTCATTTTGTGTATTTCATGTTTAAAAAAGAGCAATGAATGTTTTATTAGATGTGAAACTTTATTTTTAAGCAGAGTTAAATATGGATAAATGAAAAAGACAGTCTTCAAAGAAAGACCAAAAATAAATTGTGGCAGTGAAGTTTTTTTTTCTTTTAGTTTCTGTGAAACTATTACTATTTCAAGCACCTCTGGCCAGAGTGACACTAGTCCATTACGCCACCAAAGCCTTCAACTCTTCCCTCAGCACTCTCCAAAGGTCACCTTGGGGAGGATCCACTATCCACCAAGCCCAGCAGACAACACCCTTCCCATCATGCCATTGTTCAACCCAATTCCACCTGGGATGGATAGAAGAGGATTTGAGTGAGGCTGAGAGGAAATGTGCGTGTGCATGTGTTGAAATGGCACAGTGTGAGAGTGTGTGTGCACAACCAGCTGTCCTATGGTTCTTGGTGAAGGACTGCAGCTGTTTAGGCAGCAGTTTGCTATTAAAGATTGCAAACTATTTATTTAAAGGTATGGAATGCAGCGAGAGACACATGCTTGCTTAGATCCCTATTTAGTCTTTCATTTAGGACTTAGGACTAAAATGTTTAAGAAATGAAAGATCATTGATGAAAGTCTGCAGACCAGATATCCACTTTGTATAGTTATCACTTCCAATTTAAACACTCTGATGTATTGCAGCAGCTCAGAGCCAACATTTCATAAAATCAACAATTGGATGCACAAGTTTAAATCTAAACCAAACTGGTTCAAAATTTAACATGCAGGTCCAAAAACCCAGCAAGCATAAGAACCGAACACGTTTTTCAACCCAACTAATCCATACAAACAAAGAATTTTAATGTATTAATTTAATAATTAAATGATGTGCAATGATGTGGGTTGGTACAGGAAACAAGTACCAAAACATGGAAAGCCAAGAAACCAGCTGAAACATGTTGGGACTTAGAAAGCAACCCTGCTGCCATGTGCTAATCAACATCAACTTGTTTCTTATTAAATAACTGCAAAATACAAAAATACTATACAGAGTGGGATGATTGGTAAAAACAATTAAACTTCTTAAAACAATCCTTACTACTGTGAAACATATTAATGATGATTGCATTTTCATTTCTAGACCTTCGAATGTTTAAGTGATTGCCAATGGAACCGTCATTTCATCATAAACCAGGAAGTCCTGGTTTATGATTTCTGACAGAAGAATAAAAAGATGAAACTGAAAGTTTGTTCAGGAGCCGACTGCTTTCACAGATAAATTAAAAAATAGACGTGAAAATAGCAGGTTCGGTTTTCCCATGAGAACAATCAGTAGTGCACACAACCACCACTTCATCTTCTTAGTTGTTCTTAAATGTCTGCATCAAAGGATAACAGCACAGGATCTGGTGTATGTCCATCCATTTGATTCTCACTTCTCCCGCTGTTAATCTGGCAAAAATACTTTATTCCATTCTCTTGAGTAATTGTGAATGATTCCGAAAGACCAAATAATTTTGATTAATTTCAAATTAAAAGAGAGCAGCCAGAATTCAACAATGGTTACTATGCTTAATTTTTTAACTAATTTAACTTAATACAAGTGTATAATTGAACCTTCATGGTTTGCGAGAAATTGACAATTGTGCATTTAGTTCTTGTTTTTAAAAAACCTTTAAACTTTTTTTCCATATAATTAATCTACCCTGGAAAAAAATAGGATTTCAATAAATCATAAAAAGCCCAACATGAATGTGAAACCCATGCCCAGTGGTGAGGGTAAAACTCTCATCGCTGCTGTAATTTAGTGGACCTGTCTAACTAACCACACATTTACCAACACTGATGCCAACTAAAGATTCAATGAGGTTAAAAAAAAAAGCGTTAAGATGATTCATGGTTTAACCCAAACATTAATAAGTTCTCAGAGACTGAAGAGCTTACATTCCTTGTTTATAGCCCATTTACATCCACAGTATGTCTGAACTGATTTGCTGTTAAGCCGGCCATCTAAACGTCCTGCGGTGTCCTCTGAGCGCAGGAGCTTGGATTAACCAGAGCTGCAGCGGAGAGGGGCCCCGCGGTGCCCATCGGTGCCACCTAATTCACAGCTGACATCCTCTGTCTCCTTCCCTATGCACAAGCATTGCATGATGTCAGAGCCGGATGCCTGCAGAAGCCATGATGATATGATGATAAATTTGGAAACAAAGTTGTTGCTCTGCAGATGCAGCATGATTGATCACCGTTTGCAGCGAAGCAGAGAGGTGCTGAACTCAGCCGCAGCTGTGGCCGTCTCATCAAAATGGTCACTTTGATGAGTGGGTTAATTTTACACCTTGAATAATCTCAGTGTGTTGCTAGTTCTGTGATGTTTGGATTACAGCGGTAAAAATTAAAAACCTGCATGTCTTAATGTAACTATTCTTTTTAATGGATCAGTATAGCTAAAAGTTTCCATATTTGGACACAAACTGACAGAAAACATCTTTGAAGATTATTAAAAGAAGTCGGTTGAATTTAGATCTTCATTTAGCCTATATTGTTTTAAACTTTTTAACAATTAATAAGACTTTAGATAGAAGATAAAATTTGATAAAATTTGAATGTTTTATTTTTAATCACATGCTCACTTGTCTTTCGGTCACAGGGCCCAAGGAAGCAATCAGGGACGACCTTTCAAAAATCACTAGGATTCCTTATTATTACGTAAAAGTGACCTGAAAACCTCTTAAAAGATCAAGTAGAAGAATTTATTTTACAGGACTTGTTAGGGGCATAAATTAGTGTGATTCTTTAAAAAAAAACATTTAGCATCCAGCATAAGATGCTTTGTTTTGCTAATTGTGTCCACAGATTCAATTTTAACCTGAAATAAGGTGAAGTTTTAACTATTTTTACACATATTTCACCAGAGATCCCAAAGGATGCTCTGAGTAAATGTCCAGGCTGGAATATCACAAGTTATATTTCATTTATCACTTATTACTTTTCAAATTGTTGAAAATGTGGAATTTTCTAAAATACAAACAAAGCATCTTCTAATAGGAACACACAGGACACAAAGCTAATCCACCAAAGTGTCCACAGTAGTACTGGTGGATGTGATGATGCCATAAAAAAAGAAAATAAATATCTAGAGCAGATCAGCACTGCGCCAAAGTAAAGAAATATCATTCCCAGAAGCTTTCCGAAGGATTCGGAGAAGTCTTTGGAGTTAGATGCAAGGTTATGTGGAGGGCAGCCAGGATGGATGTTTGGTTTGAATGATGGAGTCAAACAACAGCAACAGAATACAGAAGATACAGAAACTTCATTCACTTTGCATCAAAACAACACAGACATACCGACAGAGGTGGAAACTTGTCATACAGTATACTGGTAGTAGTTACTTTAGTATTATTCTAAAACAATAAAAATATAATAAATCCTTCTGTGATTAAATGTGTTTTGCAATAAAGCTACTTTTTTTTCAAATGCATTTTCTGTGTCTGGGAGCTCTGGGAAAAACTTGACTCCATACTGGTTCACCCTCTTTGACTGCAGGAGGATTTGAGAGTGTGGCTCTAGGGTGAGTCCTGCAGAACACACACGCTCTTATTAAACTTCCTGTTTTCACCAAGTTAGACGGACATGCCTGCGCTGGCATACACACGTGAACACACAAATCCGGCTTTTACTGACTTTTACAGCCTCAGATTTTCAGAGTCACAAAAAAAATCTTCTGTTTCTGAAGGAAAATATTTCCATTTTTTTTGTTGTGTTTTTTTTTTATGTCCTTTCGGCTCATAAATTGGTATTAGCTTTAAGTGGCAGTGATCACTGCTTGGCTATAACGCCAAAGCTACCGGTCTAGATCAGTGTCCATTCTTCAAGGTCAAACAAGCCAATAAAGAGTGTCAATCACACAGAAGTAGAGACGCTATTCTCTTGATTAAAAATATTTTCTGACAGATTTACTCACCACTCCACATCTCCTGTCTCTGTTATTATACTCATTGTTACTCACTTTCCAATAAAAAAGCAATATAGTTGTAAAAGATCCATAACCTGCCGTCCATTTAAATCCCATCTTCATCCCAACTGGCTTTCCTTATGGTAAAACAAAATAAGGCAAAGTTAAGTAAAAGTAAATGGGTTTTCCTATTGAATGTTATTGCTTCAGGAATGGGTGCAGATAGCTATTGATCTCCCTCATCCTTGGCCATTACCATTGGGATGGCAATCAGGGAGGCCAGTTGGTTTCTGGGTAAACAAGCATTTTCTCTTTTCATGACAGAGCGGTGGATTGAGAGCAGGAGGAGGCTCCGGGAAAAAAATCAGTTTTCTCCTCTGCTGCTGACAGTACAATTGAAAACTATCATTCATGAATGGTGGAAACATGATTGTTTCTCTTGTTGCACAGGCCCAAGAGGGCAGATGTATGCCCTGGGGCATAAGGGGGCATTTACAAGAACAAACAGTGATGCAGAATGCATTAAAAGCAGTTGCATTTTTTAAAAAAAATCCTGATTTATTTTTGAAACCTGACCACATTTCCCCATGGCTCTCTGCACTAACACTCACAATTAAACTGGAAATCTGGAAATGCTATGCAAACAAATGACTTAGCATGTTAGCAAGAAGAGTTTGATGAATGAACATTGCTGTTCTAGAAACACATCTCTAACTGCAGCAGCAGCAAACATTTTAATGCTAATTATTTTTTACATTTTATTTTCTGTGAGAAAAATTCTCAACACGAGTATATATTTAATTTCTAACATGTTTGTTCTTTACAGCTCCCATTCGCTCAGCTAACAGGGGGGAGATTTTCAGGACCACTGCAAAGATTGAGCCATCCACTTTCATTAACACTATCTATTCCTTCTGAATCCATACTGTGATGAGTCAGGTGTGATTCTCCAGCCTCGCACTTCTCTAAATGCCATTCCAAACTCATTAACTCTGTCTCGTGTCTGGCCGTCCGCCCATCATGTTCTGACCTTGAGAAAATAGATGGAAAGGTGACAACTGAGTACCTGACTCTGTAAAGTAAGGAAAAGGATAAACGTGACCTGGAATGACCATAAAATGAAATGTATAGAGAAAAATATCTATTAAATCTATTGGACATATTAGGACAGAAGACTAACTGGTCATCTTCCTGTTTGTCCCTCAGTGGAGTAATTCCAGATAACAAAACATTAACCGGATTATCAGTGTTTCAGGAGGAAATTTGCCCACATAACACAATGATTAAAGGGTAGGCAAATGAAACACAATGTGGCATTTACGAATGCATTGAAGATACTGTTTTTATTTGCAAGGAGGACAAATAGGACGCAGGAATTTGTAAAGATTCCAAATTCAACAAAAATGTATGCATTTTCACATTCTGATATGAAATCCCTAAAAGAGTGTGAGACGTTACCTGTGAGCCAGGCTCACGCCGGCAGTCCTCGTCAACTACAATCATATACAATTAATTAGAATAATAATGAAAAGCTCATATTTCAGTAACTCATCTCATAAGTTAAACACATTATATAGATTAACTTCCCACAGGTTGATGTGTTAAAGCTTTTACTTGTTAATGGTGATGATGTCTTGCTTACAGCTAATGAAAACATGACATTTAGTATCAGACCAATAAAAAGGTCCTTAATGCAGAAATGAAAAATATGTTTGATAGCTGCTTAATGGTTATTTTCAGAAAGTGTTTTTAATCTGACAAACGAGCCTGATCACAACCCAGACTCTTATTAATTGAATATGACTGTAAAAGGTTAATATAAGACCAAGATTATTTATATAATATTTACATAATATGACTTTAATATTAATACAATAACCAGGACCTGGAGGAGTTTAATGTTACTGGGATATTCATGGCGACGCCATTTCTTGGAAACATAAATTCATATCGAATATGAAGAACTGCAATGACTCTTCTGTCAGAATGTAACTTGAGCTGAATATGATTTTATGCTGATTTTAGAAATAATTGGATTGATTTGAATAAATTTTTGATTGAATTGGTATTCAAATAAGAGGATATACATGGTAAAGAATTTTCTCAACCTACCTGCTGTCTAAATGCAATATCTTAAAGTAAATGCATTTAAACTACGTGTGACAATATAAGCGCACAAATGGCAGACTGTGTTTTAATAAGATGTGGCAAAGATTTGCTTTGTGTCAGAATGGACACATTGGTAATTTGAATAAAGCAGACCTTATCAGAGGTGCTTCTTTTTTCTCTCCCTCAGAGATTGACAAGAGTCTTGCAGTCTGTGATTAAGTCGTGTTTCCGGCTCCTCTTTGAACTGAGCTCATCAAAAAACACTGATGCTGGAAGCCTCAATATGAGGGTGTCATTCAGAGTCAAACACAATGCAAATTACTTGTACAATGGAAATGTCAAGTAAAACATGCTGCGTGCCTGACCCGTGGCTATCCAAAGAAGTCATTTCATTGATTCAGATTTCAACTAATCCTTCTTCATTTCTTCACAGTCCCTGAAGTTTCAGAAATAACCTGGAAATGAAGGAGGTCTGGGAACGAGCAGGAGAAAGTTTTACCGCAAGGAAACAGGTTGAAGTTTAATTCTCCAGTACAGGGAAAACTAGTTAAAGTTAATTAGTTGAATTAGTTTTTCTTAACGAGACAAAATTGAATATTTAATATTCAAAGTTCTGCCTATGAGACAGCTTCATTCGTTTATTAGATGACATTTAAAGGAAGACGGCAGTATTGGATTTTACTTAGCGGTATCAGAGTGAAAGGGGTTATATAAATACTTACTGTAAACACTCTGATGAAGCACAAGAATCTTCCTTCTACTTCACCTAAAATACAAACAATATACATCAGTTTGTGGTCAGACCAATACTGTACAAGCTATTAAGATTCAGGAAATCATAAATAAACTTTGCATACACTGCTTACATTTAAATAATAGTATTATTGTTACAGGGATTATATTTTAAAAACAAGGAAGGTTAGTTTTCTCTTGCCAGATTCCCCAGTGGCTAGCACAATGAATTTCATTAGTAATGACACATTTATCATTTGTCCCGATCACACATAAAAGGTTCCCTTCCATAGGTGGGCCATATATCCATTTCCACTGAATTTCATAAAATGTTACTGCTTAATAAAAGGGGGGGAAATACTCCAAAGAGCCCTTAAAAAGTGTCTGAGTGTGAGGAGGTTTGTGATTTACACACTGAGTAAGAGGTCCAATGTAAACTTCAGCTATGCACATGTATAAACATCCACACTGGGACATTTACCTTTCGTCCTCATTGTCTCCATCTCATTGACATATGGTCATCAATTTCTGCCTCATCTCACAGCGGATGGTCTTTAGGGTCGATTGGATCCTCCCAGGCTGTGGCCTGGCTCTCCGTCCGCCTCCCCTCCTGGCTTAAATTGCCTCCCCCAGGGGAGTGCTTGTGTTTGCTCCTGGTGCGGGCCTGTGGCCATGATGTTAATTTATATGACAGATAAAATTTCTGAAGTGTGCTACTTTCAAGCACAATGTTTGCTTCTGTGCTGCTTACAGTTGATCTGGCCTTTTCGCTATGTGCCCCAATAAAATGCTGTTTGCAAAATTAGCAAAAATATTCTTTGTCCAGACCACTATTATATACAATATGTACATATATAACGTATGTATAAAAGGTTCCAATAGTTTTAAAGTCTGTTAGTTTATTTAGGACTCTGCAGTTTCCAACACCAACACACCACACACCACACCACACACTCTTTCATTTTAAAAGACATCAAATAAACAGTTTTTCTTAACAGCTAATAACTGAGAAGCTGAGGTTTTACTGGTAGGACAGAAGGTACAGCCCTCTTTTGAGACAAACATGATGAAGTCTCCTCATTAAAGCAACTGATGCATCAGTTACTTTCTTGCTTTGGCCTTTGGGAGCTGTTGGACCCCCGATGTGTCTCCAGTAACGAAACATTGACAGCTGCTATTTGAAATTACAGAGCGTATCTATCATTTTGACATCAGGCTGAAGCCAAGGCCCCCGCCACCTTTTTCTACTCTCAAGTGTTGCGTCTTCAGGGACCCATTGAGGGTCCTGGCTAACAAATAACAGCAAGCGACATAATTTGTCTTGAGCAGCCCATTCAGTCAGGTTGGGGTCTACAGTGGTCTGTGAAAACATGAGCTAGCTCCTGTTTTTTTGTTTGTTTGTTTTTTAGAAGAAAATATTTGTGAGAGTTTTTGAAATGTTTTTTATTTAATATGTCTAGAGAAGAAATAAAATACATTTTATGTGCACCTGTACATAGTTTGGGAAATGAAATATACAAAAACAACTCTACATTTACTTTGTAGAGTAAAGGACATCTAATTTGTCTCTAAGTCAGAGTCAGCCACATCCCTGCCATTGCCTGTCTTAGCTCAAACTTCCCCCAGCCTTCATTCTCCTCTCCACATTCAGTGGGAGGTTTCCTCCTGTTGCCTTTTCGGGTTGTGCCTGGCCAAGCCCCAGGAGTCAAGTTTTTGGCGTTTTGGTGAGCCGTGTGCAAAGCAGATAGGATGGGAGTCAGATCTTCTGATAGATGGATCCCTCCCTCCAGGTCTGGGTAATTTACACACGCTTTCTCTGTAGCCAGTTCTCTCAGGGGTCACTAGTAGAAAATGAATGGGAGGCAGAGTACACTGTGGACTAGTCACCAGTCCAAACCTCAGTGAACACAACATTCATATGAATGTCAATGCATACTTACACCTTAGGGCGACCTTTTGGAAAATAAGAGGAAATCAGTGTACAGAAAAACGTCCCACAAAAATATCCATATCTGAGATTCGAAAAAGCGGAAGAACAACAGTGCTAGCAATCGTGTAACTACATACTCATTTATAGACATCACAAATGCCTTGACTTTGTTAAAAAAATAAGAGTCTATTTGGATTCATACAGATTTTGCCCCATTAGTCAGTTCAGGGTCCATGCTAATTCAGCACCAATCCACTGTCCATCATCTAGATTTCAAACATTTAAAAATATTTAGAAGCCCTTAAAAGTCCTTTGAGGGAATGTATTACTTTGGGAAAAATACGCAAAACTGCAGAAACCAAAACTAGTGAAGCAACAGAAAAGGGAAAGTAAATGTTTGGGCTCTCTACTGGGATTGAACACATCAACAGTCCAATTTATTTTGGACTGTTGAACAAAGCAAAATATGAATAACTTCTTGTTTCCAAAATCTCCGACAATGTCTGCATTATCAGTCTTTAGCTTCGGTTTCCAAACACCAATCACTAGTTTATGACCTTTGCTTATTTAGGAGGATGTCCAAAGTAAAGACATCATCAGCAACTGATCTTTCTTCATGCAATAAATCAAAATCTGTAATATCCTAAACAAACCGAACTGTCAAACCCGTCGCCATCCTTTTCTCTCTTGCACAAGATGACCTTTTCTTTTCACTGCTGAACTATCCCAGGTAATAAAAGCTTCACAGTCAGATGCTAAATGTGTTTAGATTTTAATTATCACTCTGATCCTCTTGGCAAATAACAGTACCGATCAATACAGGCTACTGGGAAATATTCCATTTGGAATGCATAGTGGGGATTATCCCAATCTCCATCATTGTCATTGTCAATTGAAAAATCAAATTACATGTGATGATGAGTGGATCATGCTGTGGGAGGTGTGACAGATGGATGTGGATGTGGAGAAATGTAGAATGAAATGCTTTAAGATCTTTGACTTTGTGATTCAGTGTTTGTTCTTTGTTCTACTTTCAGATTTCCTGTTAAAGGTAGAAAGATTCCTTTGTGCTTTCTTAAAAAATTTATATTCTCCCAACAGACCGAGGTAACAAATAGAATGTGAGTAGGTGAGGATCACATTACTTTCTTGAAGAAAATAAGATTATTTTATAATTCTTAATTTAGAATTTTCTGTGTAAATCAGACTAAGTGTGCTTTTGCTACTGACACATTTTCCCTGTTGGTCCGGACCTTCATTCAGGTGTGAATAATCTCAAGCAAATTCTGGACCAAGAACCACTTTTTGAGGTAGTCATGGTCCGCTTCCAAAAGAACTCTGGTGTGATTTGGTTCTGATGTGAATATAGACCAACTTCGATCCAAACCACCTACAGAAATAACACGTTTATTGGACTTTACAAGCAACCATTACTGGTTGACAGTCCGTCAGTGATGTTGATGGTTCTGCTGTATTGTATGAGCTGATCTTGACATTCAAAGTGGTATTGCAGTATAAATAACAGCACAAATGTGTACAACAGAAATGCACCAAGTAGGCCTTTTTACACGGTCTGTGCTCTGTCCCAATGATCGTCACCAACATTGCTTTGTTTATTTATTAAAGCTTGTTTGCTAAAAAGCACAATATGAATGCCAACCGCACCAAAAGGAAAAAGTAAAGTCCACTTTTGGTTCAGACTAAACAGGCAAACTGAAGGACAGGACAGCGCTAAAGGAAACACGCTGTTGACAGATTCATTATTAGTAAAATCATTTTATCACCATTTCCTTGTTAACCATTTTCATTCTGGTCCTTGACATTGGGCTGTTCTATGCTTTTGTTAGCATTATGAACTTTACAGCCCATAAATGCAGGCTATAGAGGTGGATCTGTTCTCCAGATTCACATAAATTTGAGGAACAGAAAACAAAACTCTAAGGACCCCTTCAGGAATCCTCTGAGTGTAAAGACGTAATCCATTTGGTTCCATTACCTGTACTGAAGCCACTCTCATACAACTGGTCAGAGCCTCCTTTCTAAAATCCTACAGAAAGTTTTAGGATCACTGTAGCCTGATCACTTACTCTACTTCTAAGTCTAAAGTCATGGAAATAAAAAAGGCTCCTTTGCTGATTACGCTAGCCTTTCACATCAACACCATGGCATGGTGCGCTTTTATAAAACGCTGTAAGGGCTGGGGACCCAAACACTTCCAATTCACAGCATGTACCTGAGCATTGCACAAGACCTGTGGGGGACTTCCCAAGAGAAAATCTCAACAGGGTCTAATGTAGGCTTTTCAAATCCATTGAATGCTTCCAACATAAGCACGCCCTAAACGCTATTATCTCCATTAGACTCTGCAGAACAAACTTTCTCTGATCAAGCGGACACTGGAAGATCATAAGTTGCTTCTGCTCTGTGCGACCTGCAGATTCATGCTACTTCTCTAGCTGTCTGCATTGCTTGAAATGAATAATAAATCAAAATCCTGTATTTTACTCTGAGTTTATAATAGAAAACACAAGATAAGATTTTAATGTCAAAGCACAAAAAAATGCAACAAAATTCAAATATGAGCAGCAAAAACAGGACAGAAAGGACTAGACTAACCAAAGTAAGACAGGAAACTTTGAATAAGGAAGTTAGAAATAAAGACTTTGGTTTTAAATCCAAGATAGCAACAGTGAAGATGCTTGGAGTGGCATTTGGACTTACAGAGAACCCCTGCAATTCAAGCGTGTTATGAATTACAGCTATCAAAGCTAATACTTATAAATGCCAAATATACCTTGATGTGTAAAAATACACACAATGGAAACCTTGTTGGCGCTACTGCAGAAGCTAACATCCATAATCTTCATTATCTCCACCCTACTAAGGATGGAGATAATGGCCAAGCGAAATGGCCAAAATGAAAGGTGCTCCTGTATTGCTCTGCTTTAGCGTTGTGCCTAGTTTCCATAGATAGGTATGTTCTTCCATTTCAGAAAGGAGAAAGACAAGATGCTGTTAAACAGTAATCTAACTAGTCCTTACACTGCTGAGTTTGTACATTTCCCACCTTCCACCTGATCTTGAACTGAAGACATATTACAGAGAACTGAATGTTTTACCAAATGGGCTAAATCAGTTGATGTTTGCACCCACATAAAAATACATTTTTGGTAAAGTCAACAAAAATGAAAAGATAAAAAACTGCATCACTACCAACTCAAAGTCTGCCATCTTGTTTATGGCCACTTTCAATTAAAAACACCTTTAACTTAAAATGATGATACATTCAACATTCCTTTTTTTATACTTTTCACTTTGTTTTACACTTTTATTGCAAGCAAATACTGATGTTGTTGTTTTATTTTTTTAAGAAGACCAAGTTATTGGATGTGATAGCTTTCCAGCCTTGGCCTAATCCCTGCGTATTATTTTCTATCATTCATTCAAAAGCCAGCTGTGGTCAATAAAGACTCAAAAATAACTCTGAGGGGTAAACAAACATTTAATGTGCTTCTTCAAACTTCAAACTCTTGCTGACCTTTTGCCTTTGTGACAAGAGACAAAGTAAACTGCACTTATGCTCTTAAGAAAGTTTATAAATGCTGCATGTGCAGCGGCTGTTGCCTTTGCTAATCAAGCCCAGCTAGAGAAAACAAACTGCCTTTAATTTCAGTTTATGACTTGTGACTTGTGAGAGGTTACCTCTGTAGTTCACCAGAAAGGACACATTCCAGCAAACTTACCAGCTACTAAAGAAGATAGTCTGTTTGCAATTTGTTGTCTCAGTGAACTCAGTCAGGATCTCAGGACTCAGACTTGTTCAGCAGCACAACAGCAACACAGCAGGATTGTTTCTTATTTCAGCCCAATGCGTATGTCCTGATCGTGAGCTGGATTAAAAGTTGACTGGGACTTGAGTGATTATTCTGCAGCTCCTTTAAGTTTCAGATAAATTAACAATGTTTTTCTGATGCTGGGTTTTCCAGTACGTAGGTGTCCCATGACTAAACTCCGGTCCCTCCTGTTTGCACAGGATACCTGAACAGCACTAAACTTGCCCAACCCTCCAATAGAAACAGCTAATTATAGGAGGAGAGCCTAAATATGCAGTTAGTTTGGAGCAATTCTTTTATGCCTCATATTCACCGACTTAGCCCCTAAGCCCAACAAAGTAGAAAAGAGATTCCTCTTTCCTGACTGAGTAATCCATTAATTTCTCATTCCCTCTTTGCGTTGCCCAGTGGCATGTCTCGTCTCGGTGATTTCTTTTACCTCCAACAGAGCTTTGGGAAAACATGAAACTCACCTTCTCATGCTGCCCTAGCCGTTAGCTACAGATTGAGTTTTCTCAGTTTAGGCAGGTTTTATTGTTTTATTGTCTAAAAACGGAAGAAAAAAAATCAGCACAATCTAAGAGAGGAGAATGTGGTGCAAAGCTGCATACAAAGGTTATCAACATGTGAAGGTGCAGTCAGCGGCCTGTGTTACTTTAAGCCTGTAAATGGTTCCTCTGATCAAAATGAGTTTCCTTATCTGCACATACAAAGTCACCGACACTTTGCAAATGTTTGTTTTGATATTTTCTCTGAATTATCCATCAGTCTATTATCTCTACCTGTTTTATCCTTGCAGGGCTGCAGAGCAGTAGGTGTCTATTGAACGATGCACAGCGCTGCTCTACTCTGCAACTCTGAATCAACTGAACTAAAACATTTGAATTTGTTTTACACTCCAGCCCAGCAGGTGGTGATAATGTGTTTTTTTGTCAAATGACTTTTTCAAGAAAAGACATTTGCAGGAACTCTCTGCAGGTATTAGATAGAAAGTTGTGTCTCTTTGTTTTGGAAGTAACACATTTTACAAATATTAATGAAAGTCCTTATGAGAGTTTTATGAACATGGTATATTTATAATCCTGTATAACAAAAAGATAATAATAATTTCTAGCAAGACAAGTTGTACATGGGCAACTGTAATGGCAATATCATACTTGATTCATATATAAAACAGTGAATCAGTTAAAATGTAGAAATATAAAAGCTTATAACTGATAGACGTTTAGATGGGCGGGAGCTTTGTCATGCATGGTTCTAGAGTTTCTCAGAAAACTTTCTGGAAAAGAAATCCTTAAACTGAAACTTTTCTGATTTGCATTTGGAATGTATTTACAAGCATGTAGATTAATGTTCTGAATACTCTCTGGCCTGGGATAAATAAATTCTTCATCTAAAACAAACTCATAATGAATGGTTATCTAATTTATGGAATAACGCTCATAACTTTAACACATCACTATTCATGGCCTCCAAGGGCTCCAGTTCTGCAAGGAAACTAGGAGCAGACAGCCAGCCACATCAAAGCAGACATTTTCACCCTGTTGCAGAGCATGAATGATTAAAGTGTGGCTAAAAAGTTAAATAAGTCACATTTTTCATAACTCCAGACAACGATTGTGCTGAAAGCCAAAATGATAGTGTGTGTTGTGGCTTTATGTGAGCTAGCCGTGAGTTTTTGTCCTACCCTGAGCTGAAACGTTTGGTCCACATCAAAGCCTCCACACATCTGGTTCTGGGTAAAGGGAAGAGGGCAGGTGGAAGCAAGAGGTCTTCATTTTAGCAGCAGGGGGATGTCAGAGGGTAGTGAGGGGTTAGTGGCAACACAGAAACCTTCACCACACTCCAGGGAGATTAATCAGAGTTTACAAGAGCACAACTGTCATTTCCTGAATGAGTGTTGGAAAATTAGCACAACCATAAATCTCAGCAGGTCTAGTAGTTGGGTCCTGACTTTCACCAAGCTGATTACGGCTGAGGGAAAAGCTTCCTACCAGGGAGTTTATTTTAAAAACTTAACTACGCAGTTTATTACTGCAACACATGTGTTTATGTCATATTGCCGTCTAACAAATAAACAATTTTCAAAATGGGTACTTCCATGTGAACAACTCAATTTTATGATTTCAGGAAAACAGTTTTCACTTCAGACAGACTGAGATCCACTGCTGGATCTTTGATGTTTCCTCCATTCTAATGTTTTATCTGGACTTTGTCTTGCGTGTCACACAGAAACACACAGAACAGACCACCATTCAAGAACACACACTCATATATAACGGCAGTTTAGACAGACAAATATAATGTGCTGTAAGATTTAAGGATGTTACGATTATCAGGAAGTCTCTAAGCTGTAATCTAATCTGCTCAATCTATGGCTCAGGAGATTGAGCTACATCTTTCTGCAGATGTACAGAATACAAGTAATGTCCCCGAAAAATGAATAAAAAACATGATACAAACACATTAATTGTACTATCACTATATTAACTGTACTTAGCAATACCTACCTATTCAGAAGTTGGTTGGATTTTATTCACTTATGTCATAATTTCCAAAGAAAAGCAAAGAAACCTAAGAACTCAATGTGTCATTTTGTTTTTTGGAGGCTAAGCCATTTGCTATGTGAGCTTGATTGATTTTCAGTCTTGCAAGTTTTTTTGGCTAAAGAAAACCACTTTTGGTGCCTAAACCATAAAAGACAGGGATTAAGAGATCCTGACTGAAAGTAAAAACATCAATCTTTCACCTGAGTGACATCTGGAAAATTAAAAATCTGTAACTTTCTTCAGCGTTTCTTAATATTTTGTGGTACTAGTGGATTTTATTCATTAGTAGGTTAACAGGAAGAAGCTGAGAGAGAGAGGAAGATGCAGCAAATGGCCGTGGTCAGGAATCAAACCCAGGAGCCGTGTTGCGGACTGGAGTCTCTAGTAAGAGTACCTACTCATTGCAGCGCCCCATAGCTTTCCATTAAAGTTTTCTCTTTTGTTCATTCATTAGTTTGCTACAAGTCAAAAAGTTAAATATTACAGCTGTGTTCACTTTGTAAGGAAATGTATCAAATATGTTTTAAGCATGCTTAGGATGCTTATTATCTCTGTAAACAATGTTTTTTTATGGATGCAACTGCTTATATTACTTTATTTATTTTAGAATTTTAATACTAACATACTAGTATTTAATTTCCAGGTTTGGGAGGATTTTACATCTTCTCTCCTCCTTTGGAGTTATAAATTGATTTTAAAACAGTTTAGTTTTGGTTCTCATTCTTCATTCTGCTTTAATGCACAAACAACTGAAAAACAAACCATTCTGGGTTTAGATCAAAACCAGTTTTAAGATTATTTCAGGTTATTTTTAAGAATTATTGTGCTCTTTTCATTGTATTTTGCTAATCATCTTGTCATTGCGTAAATCAAATTTTCTGTGAATTGCATAAATATTCTTTTGACTTTGAGAATAAAATTCCAGGTGGATTTTTATTTCCAGACTTTTTCAGCATCTTTCACTTTTTTCAGATAAAAAGCATCAATATTCTTCCCTCATTCTGTGAACTGTATATAGAATAAATTACACAAAAACCCAAGTTGAAGTTTTCTATCTGATTCTCTTTACTCAGGTAAAAGATGCATTTGGGTCTCTAATGTTCTTTGACATCGAGGAAATATTCAGACAAATCTTGTGGAGAACAAGTGTGTTTCTGTGTATGTGCTGATGCATATAACCTCTGCAGCCATGGCCAAGTCATCCTGTGGAAGATTGCTGGCAGGCCGGAGGTCAGGGGTCACCCCTCTGAGGGAATAGTCCCTTTAAAAGGTTATCTGGGGCTCAGTTTGCTGCTATGATGTGATTTCAGTTTGTAATTGTGTATGACTGAAATAATATATAATATCAAACAAGCTCTGAAGGTCATATTTTTCCCATGGTTCCAGTTTTTTTTTCTTCTACAAACGTCCACCGTATTCATCAGCAATCAGAGTTCAGAGTGACTTCAAGGATTTAGGACATCAGGAGGAGAAATCCACCAGAGCAAAGCACACAATGTAAATTTCATTTCTGTTAGCTGACATGTAAATACACTTATTGTCAAGGTGCTTTTTATAGTCTCCTCTGAGAAATGTACAAATCCTCCAGTCACTTACATAAAATGACATTCATGCCTTTTCCTCTATTCCCTATTTGTTGGTTATTCGTGATTAGAAAATATCTCCATCTGCTTTACCGGAGCTTGTAAGTGTGCTTTTAGATCTCTGCTTCTTGTTGGGCGAAAGCTCAGCTAAATCCGTGCAAGCCTAATGTTTATCCGATTCGAAAATAATTACTCAAAAGTGTTTTTCTTAATCCTAATAATTAGAGCACAAAAAAGAGATCAGTGTCACTGTAAATGGCGAGCGCCTGGCGATTGACTTGCTGGTCGCCGTAAGTTTCAGGTGGAGATGGGAGCGGATAAAGGTTAGATTAGGCTTAATCCAGAGCAGCAGCAGCCCTTAATCTGTTATGATACAAGGATGATCACTTAAAAAGGTCTGGATCCAGGGCTCTGCCTCCTGGTTGGGTGAGAGAAGGCCCGACTGGGACCCGTCTTAAAACCTGCTTAGTGGCGCGGCGGTGCCAACAGCTGTGAGCAATCGGTGACTGTCGTGGTTGGAGAGGGAGAGAGAAAGGTAGAAAGGGCACAACACAGAGGAAGACATCTTCATATCATCCCATGCCTGGGTTTCCCTACTGATGGCGGACTGGGCTTAGGAGGGAAACCTGTTGTTGGCCCGTAATCTCAAGATCAACAAGCAGGTTTGAAACCAGGGCAGTGATTTCACTGTGACACATCAGAGATCTGCAAAATGAAGCCCAGAGTGGCATTAAGGGCCCAAATGGAAAGCAGCTCATCTTGTTAGAACCCTGGAGGCAGGAGACTAGCAACCCGATGATATTGGACGGAGGAGGAATTCAGTCTGCTCTTCAGATTGTATTATCAAACTCCAGCGGGATAGGAGTGCAAGCAAAGGGAGGATTAGGGGAGAAAATCTGCGTAGCTTGGTGAATTAGGGCTGGAAAGGATGGCAGCATGGCATGTTATGCAGCTGGCATCTCTGTGATTCTGAAAGAGATGATGCCTGCAGAGGCACATGCCAAGTAGGGCAGAGATGGGTGACACAAAGCCCTTTTTAACTTAACAGGACTTATTATAAACAAATGTAAACAGTTTGGGACTTTTTGAGCAGACCATGCTGAAATGCATTTCATAAATCACATTTCTCGTGTCTTGTATCGATTACAAATGTAACAACACCTCCAGAGCTGCATCGCAGACATTACTTTTCCAGTTTATCGGATACTGAAGCATAACCAGTAATTAGGTGCATATTTACCAGGCTGCTTTATATGATAATAGGCAGATGAAATCAATTTACGCATACGTTTATTGACATTTTTTTAACAGTTGTATTGATTGGCACAGAAATAACTCTCACCGGCCAGTTGTCTGAAAGAGCCTCGTTATCTCACGTTCTGTTTTTCAACTACGTGACAGTTGAAATGAAACTGTGGCAGATGTTGTTTGTTTTGTTGTCATCTACGACTTTGCATCCATCGATTATTGGTCATTTGAATTTGACAGATCCATCAGCAAAGGATGTCAGTCAGATCAAAGTTAAACAAGCTGATGAATTATCTAAGTCAAGCTTTAATAACCCAATTTATATTCACTAATATGACATGGTGTCACTTCCTATTCAAATCTTGTTATCGATGCCATTAGGCTGAATGTGTGACGTTTCATTTCACATAGACAATACAGTAAAACACAGAAGAGATCTGGTGTCTTCCTGCATAATAACACAGTAAATGATGTGAACACATATGTGGAGCCACATACAACTACAGAGAGAGTGACTGTGGGAAATGAGACAGGTGGTTCAAACGAACTTTAAAAGATATAAAAGCAGAATCAGATAAAAAGAATAATAAAAAATAGCATGTCCAGCATTCAAACCTTTATTTGGCTTCCTAAATCATGTCTTCAGTAACTCTGTTAAAACTGCCAGCAAGATGTTTTCTTAAAAAAAGAGGTCAAAATATTAGATCAATTTTGTAAGAAATAAAAATAAGTGTATTTTTTCATCTGCTTAATAATATAAGGTTACAAGAATATAATCAAATACATAAAATAGCCAGGTTTTTGTTCAAAATGCATCTGTAAATGATCGTACATCCCAAACATAACCAGGATTTATAATACAAGCATCTCAAATTTCAGTCAAAGCTCAGCTTCGCAGCACAAATCACTTTTTGTTCTAAAGGACTTGAAATCCAACCCAGATCTGTTTTTTGAGAAAAGATTGCTTAATGTTTGAGGTTCTATTTATCACAAAATTAATATGAATGCAGAAACCCTTTTAACACATTAGAAATATATTGTGCTTAATATTTTATTTTATAATTGTTTTGTTTGTGAAAATGTTTCCCTAAAAGGTCTAATCTAAAGTGTCCAATCTGGATCCATTATGTTTTATGGCTCTTCTTGGCTATAATATAAGATTGTAATATTGTCTACATGAAGTTTATATGTCAAACCTGACAAATAGCCTTTTGTCTATGCTTTATTTTGTATGATATATTTTATCTTGATGATTTCGTCCCTTGTTCATCTTTTTTATTTGAATAAATAAAAGGTTGGAGAGCCTCCTTGCCATCACCCTAATCTTTTGTTTCATCCGCTGATCAGACTGAAGTCTGGACTGTGGTTGAGACACTTCAAAGCACTAAAATTAGTTCTAGTTAAAAGAAAGACTTATAAAATTAATAATTACATAAACCAGCCATGGGTTTGAATAATTAGCTTTTGATTTTATTTACATATGAAAGTTTTAAAAAATTATGTCATAAACATTTTGTTTGACCTGGACTTTTTCTGTGAAATGCCTCTGTAGTCTTGTATTTGTTTAAACTGTGACCAAGGCTCTTTTAAAGGCAGCTCTTCTGGTGATAAACCAGATTAATAGCAGTTCTTTTTTTTTTTTTTTTACGGCCAGCTGTTGAGAAAGCCGCCTCAGTGTGAGCAGCTTCTCCTTCTATAGCTCATAGAATTAAGTCCCTCAATATGATCTTATTTCCTGGAGGACATAGATGTATTTTTGTGGCATTATGATAATTTTCTGTAATTAAGAATCTAATCAAAGCATATGCTAAAATGGGCTTTTAATAAACACACAAGCTGCTGCTGACAGAGGACAGGGAGCCGTTGGGTTATGTGAATGATATTAAATTCTTGCACGTAATAAAAAAGGGCAAGAAGAAGACGAGGAGGAGGAAGAGGTGGAGGAAACCTAAAGCAGTACTATTCTTAAAGTATTTAAGTAGTAGTTTTTATCAGATACTAAAAGTGCGCAAATAAGAGACTTACATTACACATATTGTTTATATAAATTAATCTAAAGCTTCAGAAGAATCACCATGATGGAGACTAATTATACTGGAGCTGCTTTTTCTGATTTACAGGAGTGAGTCTGGCTTGCACAGGAGGGCATGTGCAATCTCTTTTGTCTGGGTAGAAAAGAATAAATATCCCAGTAAATCCAGAGTGCTCGCAGGGCCGGGCTAAAGCCGCTGCTCTGTATTCACCACAGTGTCTCTCTTTGCTCTTTGGTTCCACATACCAGGAACTTTCCTCCTTT
Source organism: Girardinus metallicus (assembly GCA_903067095.1). Taxonomy (NCBI): domain Eukaryota; kingdom Metazoa; phylum Chordata; class Actinopteri; order Cyprinodontiformes; family Poeciliidae; genus Girardinus; species Girardinus metallicus. The sequence goes on from CAEGAE010025933.1 coordinate 34,777, forward strand.
CTGCCTCTCACAGGAGACGGAAGAGAAGGGGGGGGGGGGGCAACAGAGAGGAGGGAGGGAGAAAAATGAATTGGGGTTGGCGTTTGATGTGTTGATTGGGAGAGGAGCGAGGACAGCAGCTGCACTCGGGACGCTCCCTGGGGAGATCAGGCTTGATAGCTAAATGAAGACCTCTAGTGCTTTCTTGTTAGCCGCGATGGATCCTGCACCCAGATGAAGCACAATTAGTCAATGGTGGCGGCTTTAGGTGTCCGCCGATCACAAGGCGCAAGTGAGAGCTCCTCTGGTTGGGAGCCATTGGCAGTTAGTGCCCCCAGGCTGTGTCCTCGCCCCGCTGGCCTTTTCAGGCCTCTTTACCACTACAGAGGAGAGAACAGAAATCCTCAGCTGAAAGCAGCTTGCTGATATCTCTGGTGAAATGATCCCTCTGGCATTTCAGATACAGCTGTGCACATCTGATTAGTGTGAGGCAGGCACGGTCCACTCTGGCCAAGAAGTGCTGTCTCTTAGATCTCAGTGGCTTTCTCATCTGACACATTTAAAAAGGGAGAAATTCTCAATAGACTAACAGTTTACCCATCAATCAAGTTATAAATCCCTCGCGTCTGTGGAAGCTCACCTTCATCCTGACAAAGAAAGGGACAAATTCTGTTCCTTCGATGTTAAAGTGAAGCCAAACTTTGGCCATAAGACAGCTACTCGCTGTTTCCACTGTTATTACCCGTTTTATTTGTATCTCTCCTCCTTGAGAAAACAACTTTTGAAAACTGAAACAATCTGCTTTTCTTTCTATGTGCTGCTCCATCCATTCGCTGCGTCGTCCTCCTCCCCTCATCTGATGCTGCTAATGCCACTGGAGCAATGCAACATGGGGAAGTTTGTGCCACTGCATGATGAAGCGTTCTATTTATATTAAAATGAGCCAGCTCCTCTGGGAGATATAGAGGGGAATGGAACAACAAACATGAAGGTTTAGAGACGAAGGAAAGCGAGGGAGGGACCGGTGACAGCAAAATGGCAACTGCCTCATCCAAAGTGGCCCTAAGGACCTCAGGAAGAGTTATAATACAAACGGTGGCATCTAGAAGGGCCTTGTGGGCGTAGTGTATACACCGCTCGCTGCCATAAAACAACACCCACAGTAATAAAGCAAATCCAGGAGCAACGCCACACTATCCCTTTAAATTGCTCTTCCTTGGAGTTTTTTAATGCATTGACCACTGTTGTAATAGAATTGACTGAGCTGTGATGGATTGTTGAAACGTCCTATTGGTTTGATATTTTCTCATAGATAGATGATAGATAGATAGATAGATAGATAGATAGATAGATAGATAGATAGATAGATAGATAGATAGATAGATAGATAGATAG
>CAEGAE010025936.1:0-19022 GCA_903067095.1 Girardinus metallicus
TGCTTACTTAACTTCTGACCGGAGCTTTGGACGTCTGGATGCGCTCTGCTCATTGCAGCTCATGATACCGGCGAAGCGTGCGGTACCTACCGCGACCACCAGCAATTTTTTTTTTCTTTTGATCAATAAAATAATAATTTCTACATACATTATCAAATATATATTATTGTAAAAACAAATCACTTCACAGTGAAATTGTATGTTTTTGATATTATAATGACATAGAAATTATTACAAAAAAAAAAAAAATCAGCTCCACTCAGAGGGCCCCTTAGTGGTCTTGAGGCCCTAAGCGGCTGCTTAGTTTGCTTATATCTTGGGCCGGCCCTGGGTGTTTTGTTGATTCAGCAAAGGTTATAAGTAGTGTCATGGATTTAACAAAAGAGTTGCAGTCAGCATTTCACAATCAATTTAAACAGGAAGTGAAGGTCACTAGATACACAGGATTCCTCTGAGAAGACAGCACTCTCTTTGAAAAGGTACAAAGCCCACAAATTTGGTTGTACTTATGTAACAATGTCTTGAGGTTGTCCACACTCATTGGATCAACCAAAATTATGTTGAAGAGAGCAGGTAGTCCCAAACTTTTCCATACCATGGCCCAATGAACAGTAGCTTGTGTGCATGGACCCCCTTTGTGAACCTATGAATCCGACTGAATGGAGTCAGATTGTATTTAGGCGAGTTTTGGCGCTTGGTCAACAAAAAACGTTTGTGTGGCTGCCGCACTTTTGCAAGGCAGGTAAGAGTTTGTGTATATTTACACAAACTTTCACGCCACGTTCATTTTTATGCTTGTGCGTAAAATATGGCGCCACACATTTTTTGTGCGTATGCATGCTTCATATATGAGGCCCCAGGAAACTTCAACATTGCATAGAACAAAAAACAGTTTTCAAGTTTTACATATTGCTTTGCTTTTACTGCACTATTCTCTGAGTATCTGTTAAACACTGCATTTAGGGTATAAACGTAATGAAGCAAAAATCAGTGGAAGTCTTCTACAGACAAAATGGCAGTCTACTTAAACATCAGAGAACCTAAATTAAAGCCTTGGAGCTGATTGTCAGGATTGATTTACTCAGTCAGTGACGCCACATGACACCTTGAATTGGTGCTTTTGGAGGTTTGCCCACTAGAGGAGACCCCTGTCACACATGCTTTAAAGCAGTCATGCTGTGAAAGTGACATGAGAAGGGTGACATGAGCGGGGAAAATTTGTTGTTGAGAAGGGGGGAAAACAACACCCCTCCTCAACATAAATGTTTCTCTTTCTGATGCAGACATGATAAGACATCAAAGAAAGATTCCACTAAAAGTCACCTGTGAAAACAAGATAATAATGTTAGAAAAGCTCTATTTCCATGTTGCTCCATGTCTACCTCCCCGTCCCATTTTTACTAACATGTCAGGTTGTGTTTTGTGTTTATATTTTGGGTCATGAAACTGTTTTTTTCTTGTGTGTTGCTCTCTATACCTTTTGGTTAAGACCCTTACTTTAATGTTAATGTTTTCCCCCTTGGGTTTAAATCCCTTTATGTCTTGGTAGCTGGGGATACAATACATCAATTTTGTGTGCCAGATTTTACCACCAATTAGTTTTCATGCTGATTTATATTTATGGGAGGTGACAGGGCGGTCCACACAATGCCAGTAGCTGCGCTCTATTTCACCCAAATTGGAATGTGCAAAGACGCTCTGGGAGCGAGTGGGGCACTCATGCCAACCCTCACAATATGTCGCCCTGGGCGGTTGCCCATACCAGAAACCGCTATTGCAAGGCAGATTTGGTTTGACCTTTGAGGCCAACATAAGAACTGCTGGACAAACAGCCATACAATTGGCCATGTACAAGTCTGGTATTGAATGTTCATAATGGAAATGAGGTATTGGCTGAAAGATATCATGTCTAAACTGAAAACAAGGGACATGACAGCATGTGGCTTATTTTCTATAAGATGCCTTATTTCCATACAGTTGAGGACTGTCATCTGATAAAACTTAGACTCTTTTTTTATAAGTGTTGAACTTTTTTTGGAAGTTCAACACTTTCCAAAATAAAGCCCTGTAGAAAAAAAATAAGCACCAAATATTATAAACAAAATGATTTGCAAAGGATGATCTTCAGTTCAGCTAAAGATATTGAAAGCTTTGGTGCTGTTCTTGTTTATTGGGAAAAAGAAAAACAGATCCTGAAATAAATAAATCATGAAAATAGACTTACATGTCTAATTTAAGTAAATCAAAAGATACTGAGTCTAGATGATCAAACTCTGAAATATGATTGGATGCTCGGCTGAACGTGGCTTCTCTACAGTGTGGCACGTACATAAATGCCAGAAGTCAATTTGGAATAAACGCGGTGAAATGAGAACGGAAGTGTGGTCAAAATAACAGCCCACCTTGCATTTAAAAGGAAAATACAACTCATGGGAGAACTGTAATGCAAATCTTCTCAAGTAACTAGTGATGTTCTGTTGTGTATGCGTGAAGAATATGTAGTGCCATGCCCGAAAGGAATGATTTAGGATAGAGAAACTTTACTTTGAAATACATTACCAGAACATTAAACGCTTTGTGCTAGTGTGAGTTCTACAGAGGCTAACGTGTAACTTAAGTTCATGGAAGCATGTACAGGAGGGCTGACAGTAGAAACTGAAACCGGGACCGTTTGTGTTGTGAGTCGGAGTTACAGCCCGTCCACTGGAAGCTGCTGGTTGGTTCTCTGTTCAGGTAAGAGCAGCCATATCTACTACTGTGCCGAGTTCCGCAAATAAACCGGGTCATTTAAATGAATATTCTGTATCAGCAACGCTTCTTCCACCTGCCACGCAATAGTACAATATTTTACAGTTTGAATTAAAGCAGCCTAGAGTTCGGCTTACACTACGCTTTTGAAGCAGCCCGATTTCACCACAAGGGATCTCATTTTAATTCAGTTCAGCTAAAGCTCCCAGCTTAAAACCCGTACCAGTCTCAAAATAAAGACATTTACAGAATGAACATGTAAGAATAATTTAGTGTTTATTTGTCAAAAAACAAACAAACAACAACAACAAGAAAATACTGTTACAGCGCAGAGTGAGGAAATAATAAAAAGATAAAGTCTAGAGGTGAGTCCAAGGAAACACCTGAGTCAAGAGGCGCATTCCTTACCAATCAGCCGGGGGATAACCCGGGGAGAAGCATGACGAATCGGAGTGGGAGGAGTTTACTTCCTAAACTGAGGAAACTATTGTTTTACCCAAGGATAACGTTTGAGATTAATAATCTGTCCTTTTCTTCATTAATAAAATTTTACTCCATCTAATTTAATTAATAGTCTGTGATCTCGCATATTCAACAGATCTGCGGATGTTGTTTGTTGTTTGGGTTCATGTCTTTACCTTTCCACATAAACACTATTATGTTTATACCAGTCACATGTTATAAAACGGCCCCCAAGGTACTGGGTGAAAGATAAATCAGCACACTCAGCTCTTTCAGACTAGCAGCAGCAATTTTTTTGCTTGTTTATTATTAATCTATTTACATAGTTTACAATTAGATTTTGTTCAAAAACAATCACTGGTATGGCACAGTGGTTGACTTAGAAGTATCAGCGCATCAATACAGTATCAGCGCATTTAATTAATAATAACTCATTAAATACTAAACAGATTTTCACACTTTTTGCTGGAAACTTTAGTCAAACAGTTATCATAGCTACATGTACAAGGACATTTTTTTAAAAGTATTTTTGAACAGGATTGATACATGGTTGAGCATATCTAATAAAAAATATATTATAAAAATATTTTTATACATATTTTTATTTTTAAAATAAAATGATATTTTATTTTCGAAATAATTTTATTTTATTTCTAAGGTAGGCTTTTGCAACAGATAATCTAAATCAGTGTTAGGGAATGATTAAAACTTTTTAACATTTATGAAATCTCAGTTACCCTTCATAGCGGGAGCTGAACCCCGGCATTACACCAAGCATATATAAAGTAAACTTTTTAACATTACAACACTGACAGACAGCAGGGTATATTTTAGCTAAAGCTGCTAGCTTACTTTCCAATTGTTGGATGTTTCCTTCATACACAGTTGGAGAATGGTAAATTAATATTAGGCATGGTAACATTAATTAGCCATGGTAACTGTGTTAGTTACCATGTTAGTAACTAACATGGTAATAATAACGTAAATACTGTTATTATTAACCATACTTTTCATTGTATTCTAAAGATGATGAGTGTCCATTATATTATCATATTATTAACTAAGATATTGAAATGCATTATTTAAACTAGCAGAGCTTTCATTTTGAAACAAGAAATTGAACTGAGATATTCTGTTTTGAACATTAATTTGTCTCAGCAGTTTATTTTTGTCTTTCTTTTGGTATGTCTGTTGCTCCTCTGATCTGTTCCCTGCAGTGTCTGATTCACCTGTTATCTTTGCTTTACTAATTCAGTGATCAGAAACTTAAGACCAGCATCTCCACAATCATTTTGAAGCTCCAGGCCCTACACATGTTCTTTTCTCTAATCATGTTTTGTATTGCCAGGGCATCACTATGGCATCATGGATATTTCATATGTATGTGATGGTGCTGTGTACCTTCATCAGCTGCAGCCAAAGCAAGAGGGACAAAGTCCTCTACTGTTCCGGTAAGAAGCAATAGCGCGATGCGCCCCTCCCCCACTACTTTCTGTGAGCTCTGGTATTGGCATCAAAGAGGTAAAGGTAAAGGCGCTGTGCAATGCTAATATTGACCCGGCTGGAACACGGTGCACTAAATAATTAAACATAAATTAACAAAGCTTTGAGGCAGATAAATTTTCCTCAAGGAATTTTAATAATCGAGGTACTCCAATCACTCGAGGAATCATTTCAGCCCTAAAAGCCACAGTACAGTTCCATAGTATGTCAGCCAGTCCTAAAGGCCTGTACAAACCAGCTATGTGAGAATCTAAATCATATCTTCCATCTTTTCCCTCCCCAGAAAAGTTTCAATCACTGTGGAAGATTTGTTACTAGAGCTGTTGTAAAAGAATATTTTAGTAATCGAGTACTCTATAGAATATTTTTACGATTATCCGAGGAATCTCGCTCTCTTTCTCTCTCATTCCTACCGTTTGGTCCAAAACTGTGACGACGTGATTCCGACACCACAAAAGCTGTCGTAGTCCAACCATTGCATTGTTAAAGTCCAACTTTAACAATCCTTGTAAATACTTCAGTGTTCACCTGGACAACAAACCATTCTGGAGATCCAACAGTGAAGCTATCTACAAAATGTGACAAAGCAGGCTGTACTTCTTGAGGAAGTTTAGATCTTTTGGTGTTTGTAGAAAGATGTAGATCAGGGGTCTGCAACTCCGCACCTTGGGAACTGGTGTCCTGCAAATTTAGATGCGTCTCTGTTACAATACATCTCAGTCAAATAATCAGTATATTAGCAGGGCTAATACTGATGTGGTGATTCAGTCACTTGATTTAGGTGTGTTGGGCCAAGGACACATCTAAAAGATGCAGTGATCTGCAATGGAAGCCTGGACTCCAGTGTAGGTCACTGCATCACTGTTGTGTATAGATCTTCTACAACAGTGATGCCCAGTCTTAAAAAGTTGTTTTCCTTCCTGTAACTTTTAGATTAAGGCTGCCCAAGTCCAGTCCTTGATGGGGACCATCCTGCCATGGGTAAATGGATCCCCAATCCCAACGCACCTGAATTAACTGAGTGTCTGAGGCAGGCCTCTGCAATACATGAGCCAAATGACTGCTGGTGAGAGAATTGCTTTCTTTGATTGATGTACATTGTGATGCACATCAATCAAGTTCTAGAAAGGTAACTCTGAAGGACTGCATCTGGGCAGCCCTGTTTCCAGGTGTGATTCTCCAACACACCTGGATCGAATGGCAGATTCTCTCACCAGCAGTCTTTTATAATTAATAAAATACATGACCTAGCTTTGCATAAAATATTCTTAGAAATTTAAAACAAGATATTGGTCCGAAAAAGAGAGATTTTTTATTTCATGTTAATTGCCATTTTGTTTTTCCCCCCCCAGCTTGTAAGGCGATTGTGGATGAGCTGAACTACTCAATCAGTCAGGTGGACCCAAAGATGACCATTAATGTAGGGAGCTTTAGACTCAACCCTGATGGGACCATGACAGACAAAAAGGTAGAGCATTTGTTGAATACTGTACATTTAAACCTCTTTGTTGTAACAGGAATCTGACTTTTCATACACATTTAACACATTTCACTGCTCTCAAGGCTTTGCTGAAGGTCTTGATCATGACTGGACATGAGGCTAAAATTATATTTTATCCTGCAGTTGATGTTCTTGAGAGCTTCTAAACGTGGCAGTGTTTAGGATCCTGAAGTATTAAGATCAAGACTGCCATTTATACACAGAATTTCAAAAGGCAAAGTATTTCTGAAAGTACATTTTATTTGGGTGGTTGAGAACTCAAGAAGTTGTTTTATTAATTCTTGGATAGTTATACCTTTTCAAAAGAGTAATATATTATTTGAATTAAAGCTGGCTGATATGTCTGAAAAATGTATCCGGACAAGTTTGATGTGCTAGTTGGTCGCCTAGCCCCGTTTCTTCTCTACCTAGACAACCACTGCACATCTGTCAGACCTGCACAGGGAGTGGTAATCACACTATGCGTCCTTGCGACTGACTGAGCTGACTGTCTGTTGTATAAAAAAATAGATTGATGTGAACACAGTTTAGTGTCAAGCAGTTTCCTGTGCAAGTCAGTGAGTCATCGAATCCACCTTTTTTGCGGACGTGTCCGGCAAATATCTGCTTTGAGTCCCTGTGTTTCAAACCCCAAGGTCTTAGGGTTCAAGACTGGTAACATAAAGGTGTCCAGAGAATGATAGGTGGAATTTAAAATGATTTCTAACAAAAAATGTTTGCATGCTTTGATGTAGGAAAACTATTTTGATAACTTTTGATCTTCAATGCTTCAAGACAGTGCAGAGTGATTGTGAAGCCTGCATCTTAAAAGCTGTAGGAGGAGTTTGCTCAGATACAACATATGTAACAGAGACAAAATGACGGCTTTGATCCAAAATGGCCGACTTCCTGTTGGAAGCTCGGCTGAAATATGTGGAATTTAGAGCCAATCATATGGCAACGGCATGACCTCTGACTTTGCCACGTTGCTATGGCAACGACCACCAAAAAAATACTCTTTCTGCTTTAAAGCAAATCAGTCCAACTTGTTATCTGTCTTCTGACAAAGGACCATCTTGATTAGCCCAAGAGGCTAGAGATTGAGCTTTCCAAGGAAAAAAAGTGACTTCCTCTTCTGAGGGGACAGGGCCCGTATGATGTCAGAATATGACGGCATATTTCATACCAAGTTTGGTGCTACTTGGTCATTGTGTGTGAAAGTTATAGCCTTTTGTTTGCTTTGACAAGTACGCCAAGTTTGCTACAAAATGCTCAAAAAGTCACAATTTTGATAACTTTCAGTCTTGCATCCCTTAACTGCATACTGACCAAAAATGAATGCAATAGCTCAAAATCCCTATGAGTAGTTGGTTAAAGTTTGAGGTGTGTAAACGTCAAAAATGGTCAAAATTTGCCCTTTGTCTCAAAATGGCCGCCTCCATGTGGCATATCTCTAAAAGACATTTTTTTGTTTGGGGGTGTTCTACCTACATATGAGTTTCAGATCTCTATGACATATGGTTGTTTTTTCTATCTCACACCCACTTGCGATTCTATTAAAATTATTTTGCGCGGGGAACAATTTTCGGTACATTTAAAAACCCCCCAAATTTGTGATTTCAAGTGGAAAAGGATAATATATGAGCAGATACATAGGCCCTCGTAGCACTTTGCCTAATGATTTAGAGCAAAGACTGCAAGTCAATCCGTCTTGCTCAACATCAGTGTTGAACCTCATAAATCCACTGGTTAAAAAAATTCAGTAATGCATTTCAAAACTTTGTGAAAAACCTTCACCAAAGAGCTCAAGCTGTTGTACAAAAATTAAAAGCGGAATTTCACCCCTTTACATATGTTAGCAGCTTATGCTCCAAAACTTTGGGCAAAATAGTACCAACAATCCAAACTGTTCCTTTAAATTACAAGGTATTCCACCTTCATCGAATGGAATAATGACTGTTATGTGACCACATAAAACTTTATGCGTCTTAACGTATTAAAAAAAAAACTAGGACTCAGGATGACTTACTTCAGATTGCTCTAGAAATATGAGTTGCACCATCTGTCGCCAAAGCTGCATCTTTAAGGCCATAAGCCTGTTAGTTTTCTGATGAGTTGAAAAGGTGACTTCAAGCTATAATCCATCATTTCCATGTTGCAAATGGAAAGAATGTTAAAATATGTCTAGAAATTAGGTAGTAGCTGCAGTTAATTACTCTCCCCTTCATTTGACCCAGACACAGAAAATATGAGACGCAGCTGAAGCCAAGCATTGTGGAATGAACATAGTATCTTTTTAGAGAGAGAAGTTAATGTAACCCAACATAGAGAGATTAGTAGAGGTTCTTACTGCCGAGATAAAAAAATAAACAGCTGTTGATGAAGGCTTTTGTGATCATTTAAACTTTATGCTCACCACAACTATGGTTGACTCACTGCTATTTAGCCTAGCCATAGGATAAACATTTTTGTATCTTTCCCCTTCAACTTTGGATTGTTATCCCGCTTAAATCTAAGATCCCAGTTGTTGTATGCTCCTGGTGGAAAAGGCGTTTCTGAAATATTTTGGGACTTATTTTTAATCTTACGCTACTTTTATAATTGTTGCTCTCAAACAGTGACTCATCTCTCATCTCATGAAGCTCAGGTCTTTTAAGATGCTGTTCATGTTTTATCAGTCATCAGTGGCTAGTTCCATCTTCAATGGAGTGCTGTGTTGGGATGCTGCAATGAAGGTGAAAGACTCAAACAGATTCAACAAACTGACAAGAAAGGTTGAGTCAGTTGTAGGGATCAAGCTGGCTCCGCTGGAAGAGGTGACGAGAGACATAATGCTGAAGAATTATAAAGGATATTGCCTCTCATCTCCTCTACAGCATGGTGGACAGCCTAAAGAGCAGACAAGGCCAAAGATTACTGCAGCCCAGATGTGCTAAAGAACGCTACAGCAAGGCCTTTCTGCCAGAAGCTATCAGACAATCTCTGGAACTGTGTGTTTTTAAATGTTGAATATATATATTTAGTAATATATTGAGCAATATGTGTGTGTTCTTAACAATAATAAATACTATTTATTATTGTTGTGTGTTCATTCTTATTACTTTATTTATTTACTTTAATTTTTATTGTGTACTACGCTGGGACAAACAAAATCCCCCCCACCCCCCCTTAGGGGATCAATAAAGTCTTATCGTATTTTATCTCATCTCATCTTAATTCATCTTAATTCGTCTTATCTTATCCGCAAACTGCAGATTTGCTCCCTTTGAAGAGACGGTCAAAATTTAGACAACATCTTTACCATTTCAGATTACTCCCTTTTACTCTTTGAACATTGACAAGAGTAAACATTCCTCATGTTTTGATGAAGCTTCACTATTCTATAGCAGTAGTTTGCAGCAAATTTTTCTGAAAAGTTATTGGAATCTCTGGTAACTCCTTTAGCCGTTTGGAAGAACTTGATTAGGGTTAGGGTCCAGATAAGTTTTTCCTTAGCCTTCAGCCGATGATGTCAAAGATGAACTCCTTCTCAGCTCAGAGATGGCACTACCCTCCACCTGTTGCATTGTTTGGCCATTCAAATGTCTCTTAGCCACAGAAACAGTCAAACCTTGATCCCATGCCCTCTGCTCTCCCTTCTTTTCAGCAGCTTTTGACCTAGAGTGAATTGGAGAGGATGGGATGTCACAGTGTAGATGCCATCAGTGTGGAGGATTTTCAGGTTTTAAGTCTGCTCTTTGGCCTCCTCACAGTAGGACTTCCTGGGGGCATGGAGCCGCTCTGTGGCACAAAAGTAAAACCTGCCTTCCGTAACAATGGCACATTTAAGGCATCCAAAGACATTGAACTTAGATGGAGCAGTGAGTTGATCTCATGGTTACTAGTGGGAAGTCATGCATTGAGAATGAGAAAATGCACAATGGCAGACTGAGGCAGTGACACATAATATTAAGGTCTAGAGAGTTGGAATTTGACATGCAGTGTTGCTATTTGTTATGCCTCTTCAAACACAGGCTAATAATGTAACTTATTTTATATTTTAACTTTTGTGTGCTATTTTGAAGTGACCAGCTGTCCAATCAGCTTTCTTGCTAAGTTTTCCAAATTTTGACCTGCTGTAGAGTAAAAGTGTCCTGATCTGATTATGAGGTCAGAAATCATGCATGACTAATAGTTGTCCTGTGGACAGATTCCTCCTCTAAGCTGTGGATCTCTGCCTTTGGTCCAGAGTCAGCATGGGCCTCTTGGCTGCATCTCTGATCAGAGCTCTCCTTGTTCAACTTCGGAAATCTTTTTACAGCCCAAGTCTACTTTAAACTTCTCCACAGGTTTCTCCCTGACCTGTCTGCTGTGCTCCTTGGACTTCGTGATGCTGTTTGCTTCCCGATATTCTCTGAACCTCTGAGGCGTCACAGAGCAGCTGGATTTCTACTGAGATTAGATTACACAGCTGGACTCTGTTCAGTCATTAGCAGACATCAGGAAACTGGTAGAACTCAGACGAAAGGGGGGTGAAAACTTTTGCACACCGCACTTTAAAATTTATTTGTAAAAAAATGTTTCGAATCAAGTCTATTTTTCTTTGTACTTTTCAATTGTGAACCACTTTTTGTTGGTCTCACACATATATTCATGTTGTGGTTGTAATGTGACAAAATATGGAAAAGTTCAAGGGGTGCGAATAATTTGCAGGCTACTTTGTATGCCCATTGCCAATATTTTATGAATTAATTTTCCATCAGTCTAATTAAAACCAGATACTCATCTGTTTCTCATCCTCTCAGACTGCCATCACTGCGGTACGCTAGGCCACGATTTAATGCTCTTCTATAATACATAGAGCTGTGAAAGTCTTTTCCCGCTTATAGATTTCTTCTGTTCTTGCTTTTTTGTCGTACTTAAAGATCACAAATGTTATTTTTGACAAAAGATAACTTGAGTATTAAATTTGAATATACTGAAAGTCTATCTTTTTATTCTTCACCTCCAGACTAGCTTTCATGAATACATTATTATTATTATTATTACTATTATTATTAATTTATGGGTCTTCATTGGCCCATAAGAGCAGGACAATGAAACTGAAAGGTTCCTGCCCACAGTGGCTCAGTAATGGCTCCCTGTCCAATGGGAATTGAATGGAGGATGGCATCCCTGAGAAGCCTATTCTCTGGCCAAACCGGTCACACCCTGCCCCATTCTTCAAACAACGCTGTGACTGACAGCTCCCTTTCACTGGGCTCTGGCTGCTGAGGAAGGGCCTTAATTCCAATCCATTTTGTAACATGGCTTGATAATGACTGAGACCTAAGCCCACGGGTTGAGATGGACATACGTGCTTCTATTGTCCAGTGTAGGAAGAGGGGTCCTTTTTTGTCTTTGTGTCGCTTAGCTTGGATGAGCTTGTGGAATTGTTGACATTTCAAACACCAAATGTGTAATAAGAAATGTCATGTGCCATGGCAGAAAAAGATTACTAAAATAATTTAATGTTTATCTGTGTTAAATGATAAGAGATGTGAAGCTATTTTACTGGGCAGCGACTGTGTTGCCTTTTGTGTTACATTAATAATGTAGCTGTATAGATTTTAGAAATACTGAAGAGCAAGAAGTAGGCCATCACCAAATATAGTAATAATCAACAGATGAGGCGCCATGGAGTTCTTGAATGCAAAGATTCTTGGGCCCAGTCGAAGCAGGAATATGAAAGGAAAACATTTCACATCCAACAAGGTGAAATTTTATCAAGGACTACGTTTTAAAACATGACAATGTTGAACTGTTTTCAAAAAAATTAACTAGCTCCTAAAAGTCAGGTTGTGATCATAGAAATGCATAGTGATTGTTTTATAGTCCTGCTGTAAAGGGATAAGTACACCATTCTAAACATACAATAGCAACACAGATATAAGGTCTCGTGGAAAAGAGACCCTCCAGTTTTCTTTTTGTTTTCTTTTACACTCTTCCCACTCAGAAAGCTGAGAGGGAAGTGACACGTATGTGCGTCCTGATGGTTGTCGGTTTACTTCTTGCTTTGGTCCCCTATGCTTCCTTCGCTGTGTGGATTTTCTTAAACATAATTTGGGCATATACCCACATGAGCCATATTTAATATAAATTTAAACAAGGCTGAGCAGTTCAGGTAGCGTAAATAAACCAAAAACAAAGAAAGCATCTTTTGCAATTTTCTGTGCAATGTAGTAAAAAAGACATTTGAAACCCAGCAGGTTTATTTCCTCCTAAAACAACTAAAATCACATATACACACATCTGGTGGGCATGAGGACAACAGTGTTACTCTGCAGTTTAAGGGGATGTTTAAAGCTACAGTATGCACCTTTTACAAAAATGTGGTTTGTACACATTTGTTCAAACTGTCACCATGTCATCAGACAGATAATCAGTGAAAAGATTGAGCTACTCCACCTCCTCCCAGTGCTACTATTGCCATCAGAAGAAATGTACCAAAACTGACCAAAAACAGCCAATCATAGCCAGGAGGAGGGGCTTCTCCCTCATGTATATGCTGCTAAATGTAGTACGTTAGAGAAACAATTTAGCATTCCTGGTAGACTACTCCTGGACTTCCTTCATCCCCGTCTTTGCTGAGCTTTGCAGTCACTTATTGCTGAATGATTAGATGGCATTATCTGGAGTCAGATGAAAGTCAGTGATAGATGGAAGACATCGGTGATTATGGTCTAAATCAGGGTTCTTCAACTTCAGGCCTCTGCTTCAACACACCTGAGTCAAATAATGACTCAGCTGAACTCTGGAGAAGTTGACTGTTAACTGAGGAGGTGATCCAGCTATTTAATTCAGGTGTGTTGAACCAGGGACATGCCTAAAACATGCAGGACAGTGTCCCTGGATGCCTGGAGTTGAAGCCCCCAAGTATAAATGTAATAATCAGAAAAGAAACTAAATAACTCAAATGAGTTATTTATGAATATTGTTACAGAATGCAGAGACTCTTCTCATTTTGACTCCTTCCATAAAAACCCCCCCTCTGCCTCCTCCCACTTCACTCTACTTCATTCCCACCTCTACAACGTTCCTCCTTTAATCACCAGAGGATGGAAAGGGGGTGAAAAGACACAACAGAAGCAATGTGGGGGCTAAGGAGATGAGCTGTTTACCCTGCACTTGGCTACCGGTGAGCTCTACTGCCTCTGTCTTCTCCCACCCCCACCTTATATTTTTTTAACCCGGTTGGAAGTGTAAAGAGCACTGACCCACCCCCTCTTCCTTTCCATTTTCTATGCCCCGTTCTTGCCCCCTCACCTCCTGGGCATCACCCTTTCACCCTGTATACTTCCAGGGATGCTTAGATTGGGCCACCTCACCTATATTGACCTGTCTAGACACCACTGCCTTGTCTTTTTGTTCCAAGAGAGCAGCAGAGGAAGGGGAAGGTGGTGGAGAGGTGGGAAGGCAGGTTAAAAGTCAGAGTTGCCGGGTGACGTTTGTTACCATGCAAACCATGCAAATAGAGCGGAAGCAAAAGGTCACACCGATGACCCTCCTAAAGCCCTGCGGTGTCACACTGCTGACTCTGGGTCAGCTCAGACCCTAACGACAACCGTCATTATGGCTGCTTTTGTTCTTCAACATAAGCCAACACTTTGAATTGTAGCTTGAGTCCATCCAAACACCATGTTTAGAAGTATAGTTATTTTTTCCCCTCAGTATATTTTTAATTTGTGTCATAGCTTTCATAGATTTAAGTAAGATTTTTATTTGTTTAATTTTTCTTCCTAGGTCCCGTTTGCTCGCTCGGAAACGCACCTCAGTGAGCTGCTGGATGGGGTGTGCGACAGCATGAGTGACTATGCCCTCTACATTGACCCGGACACCCACCACAAGCAATACAGGAGATTCGCTCCAAGAGTCAGTGGATCCTCAGAAGACTTGCCAGACTTTCAAAACTTCAAGTTTGATGGACCTGAGGCATCCAATAACCTGAAATTTGCTGTAAGTTCATAACAGCATTACTGAACTGTTGAACACACTATAGTTGTGACATACATGATTGTTCTATTTGCATAGAATGGACTCACTACTGAGCAGATTTTGTTTCATGTGTTGACTACAATATTTAAACAGCTGCAACATGTCTCAATTAAACTTGAAGGTGTTGGTGGTTCTGTTAGAAGTTTGACTAAGTTTTAAGCTGATGCTTAATAATGTTAGAAAATCACCTGCTATACTTTCGTCTAGAACATTTTGATTAATGTTTGTCCCCCATCTTAAATTTACGCAAATTTACAGCAAATTTGACTGCAGACTGGAGGCACTGTCTACTGTCTCTACAGTCCCCTAATGTCCTCCAAATATTTCTCCAGTTTTAGTAAGAATCTGCTCTGTTGTTCACGTTTCATATCTTTGTGGTTTTAATGATATATTTCCAGTTAAAAGTATCCAAAGGCATATGCTTATTTTTAATCGCCATAAAAGTTGCATCTTTGGAGAATGGAACTTTCTGACAGCAACAGTGTGTAAAATAAATAATTTCCATGAGCTCAACAGTCTCCTGACCCATTGGATAACATGCAAACATTTCGTAGTTGAGGCGTTAACATAGTGGTGCAAAGATTATTAGGACTGGAGATTTTAACTTTTCTAAATGTAATTATTTTTTAGTAAAGTTGGCATCAAACACAGAAAAACTGAGAAAATTAGGTCATCATGCCGTCTATTTACCATGGCAACCGTCTGTTTCGATTAGCCTAAAGGATTCTGTTGTAGCCTAGAAAAAACGTTGAGCTAGATCCAGTACTGTGTTCACATGGTCCTGGTGGCTGACCACATCTTTACCAAATGCTAAAACTGCTGAACAGATTGGCAAACAGACGGGGAACATGGCCGCCCCCCTGCACTGTCATACTCTTCATTGTGCATAAAGACATGTTAAACTGTGTGTGTGTGTTTGCATGGCTGAGCTAACTCAGCCCAGTGTCTCCCCCAGACTTGGACATATCTCCCCACTGTGTCTGTTTTTCTTGGCAGTGTGAGACGCTGGTGGAGGAGCTGGAGGATGACATCATCTCTTTGCTCAGCCGGGATGAAGGAGACATGCAGAAGAAGTTATGCAGCAGAGTATCAGGTAGTTCATCTGTTCTTTATTCCTGCCACTGTTCTCCTCTTGCTCTTTAGGTGAAGTGGAACCTGTTTGGAACAGCGTTGCAGATGGTCAATTTTTTTTGTCAGATTTAATGTCATGACAAACTAACACCAACAGCGTCAGTATTTTCTTTGGGCTTTTCTTTAATGAAATGACAGCTTTTATGGATTTGTGTGTGCCTCTAAAAGTACAAAGAACAAATACCAGAAAACAAACAACATGAAAAACAGAATCAACTCTACAAAAATGATCACTCCAAAAGTAAAATCTTTAGGTTGCAAAAAAAAAAAAAAAACGAACAAAAAACAGTTTCTCTGTATTTGTATTTCTGAAGTCAGTCAAAGTGAACTAATAAGAAAAAGAACTGTTGTGGTTAGATGTTTTCAACAACTGGATACGAGGGCTTTTACATGATCAGTTTGGACCAGTACTTTCCAGGGTGGAATTATCACACAATTCCAGTAATCTTTTCTTACAGTTAGACTAGCTGGTGATTGGCTGCTGCCTCTTTTTTATGTTACTATTGTAAATGTTTGAAAAACATTGTCGACCTTCTGCTAATGTCTAAAGAATACAATTTTGCAATTATGGTGTCTCCATGAAATAAGACAAATGCAATTGAAATCACATAAATAAGCTTGTTCAAATAACAAATCATTAAAACTCATAGAGGCGACAGATGTAAACCCTTATGTGAGATTTATTCATAATTCAGCCATGACACTAGCGCTCATCATCAGTCAGGCATCAGAGAAGATGTTGGTGTCTCATTCAGGCGTTGGAGTGACTAGCCTCTTAAGTGGTTACGTATGCAGCCTTTTGGGGAAATTGTAGTTGGAGACTTTACTCATCCTAGTGTTAGATTCCATTAAGCAAATTTATTTTTGGATTGCTAGTTTGAGCAGTTATATGGTCAATGGAAACACAGTTAGTGAGAAGGACTAGGTCAGTGTATGGTTCAGACAAATACAGTGCCAAGGTAATTCTTCTCGATAGAATGTGTATCACGTACTCAACAGGAAGAGCGGCAGGCATTCACTTTAAAGGGCTGATGTAAGGACTGAATGTAGTTGTTAAAGAAATCAGTATTCCTTTTAATTTAATTTATTTGAACATGTTGGCCTAAATATGTTGTAATTTTCCTATTAAGTAGAAAAATTCTGTTTGTGATATGTAAAAACTCATAATTACCTCAAAACATGTATGTCTTTCATTATATTTTTCACCTGTGCAATGCATGCTGGGTTGATGATGCGGTCTAAAAATCTAAAGAGTAAACACATGAAGGCTAACTTTGCAGGAGTTGTTTTTTATCATTGCGTTTGACTGGTGTAAATTTAGATAATGTCACACTGTCGCTGTTGGTTGTAATGAAAAAAAATTTTGAGGCAAGTTTTCATCGGTTTCCACATGAAAAAAAAGAAGAGCGCTGTGGGAAAGAGCCGAACACATCTTCTGACTCTCAACATTTCTGTCCAGAAGACTTTGAGTCATTGGTAGGACCAAAACTGATGAAGGATCTTAACAGGTGGTCGTTATCCTGCAATCTAAAGCCAAATTCCATGCCAATAGTTTTCATCCACAATGCACCTAAACCCCACCGCCGGCTAGCGACTGAAAGACACTGAGAGGAAGCTGGAAGCTCTTTTGAACACTAACAGAGCTATTGCTGCTGGCGCTGGTACCAGATATAAAACCACAGCCCCGAGTCCAGACCTAAGACAAGACCCAAAAAAGGAGTTACCGGATCGAAGACCAAACCTGACACAGAGTGCATCAACTACTTACCGGATCACACAGTCCAACCAGAGGTACATGTCCCTCAGTGTTTCATTCATAAAGCTGAAGGTGGAAGCAGCATCAAAACACCAGCTCCTACAGCCATCTCCATCCTCTTCCTCTGTTTGGTGATCTCATCTTCATTACCTCTTGCGATTTCTACATTCCCTTCAATTTTCAACGAGATTCCCACTGTCCCTAACTCCCATCCAGCAAAACCACAACCAAGGGAATGGGCTTGGCAGAATTAGCGGGGAAAGAAGACCCTGTTGAGCTTGACTCAATAGAGTCTGTGAGTTGTGTTTGGTATAAACACAACTCGGTTCAAATTGAAAAGGCTTAGCGGCGTTACTCATTGCACTTTTGGCTGGATGAAGTTAGCATAGTTGGGCCTAACACACATCATTTACCCACAATACTTTGCAGTTATGATGTTGAGTGACAGTATTTCATTTAAATTTATAAAAACCAAACAACCTACAGAATTTTTACTGTATTGTTTTTCTGTTTCTAAAATAAATATTTGTCAAATAAATATCTTACTATATTATACTTATGTTACTACAACTAATCATGTTGTTCTTACAACTAATCATGGATCCCTTTAAGTATGTCCCAGTGTATGTAAAGGGATCTGCATGGTTGGACTGAAGTGCAAAAAGTGGCCCTAATTGTTGCCATTGTGTGATGAAAATTGTGTAGTTTTGTTCTCAGCCTCATGCCATTCACCACCTTGGCAAACTTTTCACCCACCTCTGCATGCAAAACTATTTTGTGATTGGTCAGAATTTCGTGGGTGTCTTTGAAGCAGGACATCCGTCTTTGTTTTTTACAGGTGTTAGTAATTCACCTTGAGAAATGAACTGGTTAATGAAGCCTGGTAAGGTAAAGGTCCAAAGTGCAGCACAGATCGATACAGAAAATAATTTCTGCCTGTAACTTAAATCACATCTTTTTTCTGCTCTCATTTATAAATTATTTATAGATTAATATATTTGCATGCGCAAGATCATTTATTTATTGATTATTTATGTATATTCAGTCATATTGAGTTACTTACATCACTCTTAGGCATATGTATATTTATAAACTCTATCTCTAAATGGTTATATTTGTATTAATATTTAACACATTGCTCTCCGGGAGTATGAGGTACTGGGTCCTTGGATATGGTCTGTCAGGTCCCTTTATGACTGGTCCACATTGCCGGCAGTAAGTCAGACTCATTTCTGATGAGAGTTGGACTCCGCCATGGCTGCCCTTTGTCACCAATTCTGTTCATTACTTTCATGGACAGAATTTCTAGGTGCAGCCAGGGTATTGAGGGGATCTGTTTTGGTGGCCGCAGGATTATGTCTCTGTTTTTTGTGGATGATGTGGTCTTATTAGCATCATCGTGATCTACAGCTTTCACTGGAGTGGTTTGCAGCCGAGTGTGAAGCGGCCAGGATGAAGATCAGTGCCTCCAAATCCGAGGCCATGGTCTTGAGCCGGAAAAGGGCAGAGTGCCTTCTCCAGGTCGGGGACGAGGGTGTCCTGCCCCAAAAGGAGGAGTTTAAGTACATTGGGGGGAAAAAAGTATTTAGTCAGTCACCATTTGTGCAAGTTCTCCCACTTAAGAAGATGAGAGAGGCCTGTAATTGACATCGTGGGTAGACATCAACTATGAGAGACAAAATGAGGAAAAAAAAATCTGAAAATCACATTGTCTGATTTTTAAAGAATTTATTTGAAAATAAGGGTGGAAAATAAGTATTTGGGCACTAACAAACAAGCAAGATTTCTGGCTGTCACAGACCTGTAACTTCTTCCTTAAGAGGCTCCTCTATCCTCCACTCATTACCTGTAACAGTGGCACCTGTTTGAACTGGTTACCAGTATAAAAGACACCTGCCCACAACCTCAAACAGTCACACTCCAAGTTCC
>CAEGAE010025937.1:0-20964 GCA_903067095.1 Girardinus metallicus
GAACTATTTGAAGAAAGAAGAATGCGGGACCAGACCAGAGGTTCGGAGTGACCCCTCATCTTGTTTTACAACTGTTTATCATAGGGGTGAGACATTCCAAGGTGTTGTAAAAGGCACTGAGCTGTAGCCTGTATGCCCCCAACCCCTTAGTGGCTACAGCTTTGATGTAACTAGGGACCACCCTAAGGAATAAAAAGAGAGGGAGCAACGGAATCAGGTTAGAGTAGGTAGGAGACTTGTAACTAACCTGGTCTCTTGCTGCTCTCCTCGCGAGTATACAGGTATTCAATCTCTTGTCTATTCTCTGTTTCAGTGTGTTTAATAATGTCAAAGGTGTTCCGAACCTGACACTTTGCCTTCAGCCAGTAGGGGCACAGCTAATAACTTACAGCATTCATTGTAGCGCATTGTACATCTAGCATTTACACAATACCATCGCTCTTTGGAGGCGATGCTCCGTACATATTGTTGCCCTCTTTGCTTTCTATTGTACTATGTCCCATTATCTCATATTAATTCCTATTATTTATGGAGGTCAGAAGCTTATGAACGTCCCTGTGGTGAATTAAGAGCGTAATACTGGTGGGTTGATTTCAGCCTCACAAGGCATAAAGAAACGAGAACACGTGGAGATTTAGGGGAGTAAAAGGGTCTACTCTTAATTGTATGGTATCTTGACTCTAATTTGGAAAAAAACCCAAAAACTATTATTGTCAGTGTTTTTGGTTCCCTCTTATTTCTGCTGATTAGATTGCACTGCTAAACACTGGTACCACAAGTGTTGATTTCTACTGGGACATACTTTTAAAGAACATTGCCACTGGAAACTTTTTCCTCCTGAGACATATTTCCCCTTATATTTACTGCAATTTGGCCAATTAGAATTTGATATTCAAGGAACTTCTTGTTTATGAAATGGCTTAACCAATTTCTAATAATTGTACTTAAAACATAACAAGGTTTCTAAAATCTTCTCAATGGTGGAGCAAATGAGATAGAAATCTTCTATGCAAATTTCTAATAGACCTTTTTAACAAGACAGCAAGCAGAATGACTTAAATTCACCTCTATAAACGTTCATATAAATGTGTTTATAAAACATTACAGAGGAGTTGAGCTGTGAATATCCCTTGTCCGTAGCAAACCCAGACTTTGTTTGTGAAGCTTTGTTAGATGTTCTGTTGTTTACAGCTGCATCCTTAAAATGACATAAACAGATCTGAGGTCATTAGGTCAAATTCCTCTACACAGAGGTTATGTAAAAAAGTAGGCTAAAAATAAATGTACTTACTTGAAATCAGTAGAGATTTTATGGATAAATGGAATAGATTTCTGTGCACTCTAGTGTATTTTAGCCAATTTAAAAGTTGTACTTTGCCAAATTGCATCAATGTGAAAAGATGTTCAGTATTATTTCTTTCACAAAGACAGCAATTTATTTATTTATTTTTAAATAGTTTGCTAATGGCTTTTAACAATACCTTCTGTTGCAACAAACATTGATGATCTTGACAAAGCCCAAAATGAAAAAGAGTTTGGAACGGGTGAATTAAATCAGTCAGAAAACTGTGGTGTTCTCACTAGTAATACAGTCATCACTTACAAGCAGCTGAATTCCAAACATTTATTCACATTTGGGTTTTGGGATAACACCTAATAAAAATACAAAGTTCAGTTTTTCAAAAAACACTTGAGCATCACATCATACCAATTAAAAAAAAGAGGGTTTTTGATACCGAAATGCTGAGTTATGTTATTGCCAACACAATGACTGCTAACTTAACAGTCATCCAGCAGACAGCCATCAATATTCTCCGGAGAGTTCATACCTAGAAAGGCTGGCTGTTCTCACACAGATCTACTTAAACATAGTAATGAAAAATTTAGTAGAAGGAAAAAGTATGTACATGCCCACACAAATAAAACTGCAAATATCACAGGCAATAATTATGGTATCACTGCACTTTACTGCCCAACATTATCGTGAGTGTGTATTTTTAATCAAAACGTGAATTTCACTTTTTAACTGAGGTGAATCTCAAATTGGGACTCTCAAAAATTACATGAACTTTATTTCACCTTTCACACACTTCCAAGTGTATGTGTAAGCCTCTAAATAAAAGAATCACATAAAAAGTTCTCCCAACCTCAGCCGTAGCTCCAGGTGGACTTCAACAATGACGTCCACCCACACCATGTGGCTTGACTTTGACTTTGTGAGCCACAAAGTCAAAATAGCTGCAGTCGCAGCTCATACTGCTGGCATGCACTGCGGCAGCATGTGTTAAAGTTAACAGTCTTACATGTTAAAATGTTAACATGTAAAATGTAGGAGGGAAAAAGAAAAAAAAGTACGCAGAAGCTCAAAACTAGTGAGCTAGAAGGGATCACGTCTTTGCACTGGGTTATTCTCTTCTGCAGGAGGTTTGACAGGAACAGCATGATAAGCACAGCATGAGGCAAAGTCATGATTCAGTCAAATTAAGTTATATTTAGACTCTCTGCTCCCTATCAGAAATGACAACATTTTCTTCCAGAGATAAACATCTGTATAAACAGCCTGACCGGACTGAAACAAATAGTGAACAAACCCAGAGATAAATAAGAATAATTTATTGTTGTGGTTCTGGGAGGAGCAGGGCTCTGCTCTCAGAGAAAGCCTTCCATGGGAAAACACCGAGCATCTCAACAGAGAGGAGAGGAAAATATTCCGTTTAGTAATCAGTTTAACAAATACAGAAATATCTGCAGTTTCACAGACTTGAGTTTAACCTAATGGACTGCGTCTACAGAACGGGCTGATGGAATAAGTCGGAAAAAATCAAATGCTTGTAAATTGACCCAGATATAAATGTTACTCTGTGCCAAATTGAGACAAACTGACATTGTGGATGGATTTCAAGGCACAAGCAGAGCTTAAATAAGATGCAAATAAGTTGAAAAAAAGTCAACCACATAAAGGTTTCAGCAGAATTTCTCTTCTTTTCGGACATTTCTATAGAGTTATTTTTTAAAACTTTCGCTTTGGTGCATGATCTCCAATTGAAAGTTCTCCTACCTCAGCTTATGTATTGATCTGTGTCTCTTCACTGGGTGAAAACCACAGCAAGAAGCTTAAGTACCTCCCAAGAAGTCACACCACCCCTTTTTTCACATTACCATCAAAAATTTCAATGCATCTTATTGGGTTTTATGCAGTAAGCCGATATATTATAAAACAGTCAAGGACTGTAAGGCAGCTAATTTGGGATTTGAAGTCCCTCAGTCTCTCCGTCCATCTGCAATGTTTCACTGTGGAGATGGTGTGCTCAGGATGAGTTTCCCACCTCACATAGCAATTTGCATGTCATGCCAGAGTTCAAGTTTGTACTTATCTGATCAGAAAACTTTTTTTTCCAAACATTTGCTGTAAACTGCAAGAACCAGCACAACGCTGTTTGAACAGTGAGCAGTCAAAAATGTGCTTTTATTATATAAAACTGATTTTATTAATCAATTTGTCAAATCAAATCAAATCAAATTTTATTTGTATAGCACATTTCAGCAGCAAGGCATTTCAAAGCGTTACATCATAACAATTTGTGTTCATATTCACCTAAATTCAAGTGAAACAATGTTGTTTTTGTTGTATTAGCTTATTGTCCTAATCATAACCGACTGATTTGATTAAATAAACAAGCATTTTACTGAATAGAAAATTCCATGTTGGGAAAGTGAAGAATGTCATTTGCAACCCGATGACAATGATAGTTGAACGAAAAAAAAAATTGGATTTCTTTTCCCATTAGTTTCATTCTATTGTAGAGTTTTAATGCAGATTTTGAACCAAACTAGATAAAAAAAACTGGTGTAGGTCTGGTTTTATTAAAATTAATTTTTAAAAAACATAATTTGACAAAATCTTTGACTAAAATTATTAATAGCCAATACATGGACCCAAAGGGAGAAAGATTGGAAGACTATTGTTCCTTGATGAAAGGTCTTGCTTCCTTTCCACTTTCACCACATGCTTGCTCACTCTGAAGGATTAAATGTCTTGATGTGGACTGAATTTGGAAAAAAGTAGATTCTGTATTTGGATATGAATTGGGCCCAGTAGTTTTAGAAATCACTTGAGATTCACTTATAAATTGAATTTGTTTTTAAAACAAAAAAAAAAAAAAACAGAAATAAATTGTTATTCACTAAATTCAAACAAAAATAGTTCTACCAAAATTGAATTTATTGATATATTTATGTCCTCATACAGATGCAGTGTCAGCTCTCCCTTACAGCACGAGCTTTTACTGCACTGTTCTTCAATACATTTTCTGTGTATGTTTCAATAAATCTTTCTAAATTAAGTGGGTTTTTTTTAATTAGTGCGTGTATTTAATGAGAAATAAAACTGTAACGAGTGACAGGTGGACTTGATTATTTAAAGAAAACAGACTAAATATTTAATTAATGTTCCACAACCAATATAAACATTTTCTCTGCTTGATGTCTTGCAAATAATATTTTTTCCACTTCAAGAATGAATTGTTTTTAAATTAGATTTTGTAGCTGTTATGTATAACCGTAGTTAAACATAATTGTTCTCACAATAATAATAGGAGTTCATTTTGTCTGCAAACAAGAACAATCTGAGGAAGAGAAAAGATGCCTGTTATTTGTCATTGGTAGATTAGTGAAACTCAGACATAATAATTTACTTCCAGTTTTTTTTCTGGGGTTGCAGGAAAGTTCCCCTCGTTCAAACAAATTAAAATTTTCCTTTCTGGACAAAAGCACAATTAAGATGTCCAAGTCCAACTGCTCATAACCGTAAGAACATGTCTTCTGTTTTTATTTCAACTCTTTGCATCCAACACTGGTTTGAGCGCTGCTCTCTCAGTCCCATTCGTCCTCGTCCCTGTAGGGGTTGTCCTCTCTGGGCGGCTCCTGGAAGCGGATGTTTGCCAGCATGTCCCTCATGGCCACCATCAGACGGTTCACCTCCTGGTTCAGCTCCTGGCCGGCTCGCGCTACTTCCATGTCATCCTCCTGTCTCAGTCCGCCCTAAAGATGAGGGGGGAAAAAAAAACGTAATTTAACTAGGAACCAGCTCGACTATTCTCTACTGTTGAGATCAGGTAGTTTTTGTAACAAAAAAGATCTTAATTGTGTCCTATCTAACATGATGCATCTCCATGTAAAGAACATCCAGACAGTATATATATATTACCCTTTACTTTATTACTTTTATCCATATTCTATCTCTTCCTCTCTTTAAGTAGATAATAATATCAGGAAGGATGCAGAGGGAACGTCTGTTTACTCATGTTCTGCTGGCCCGCAGGATGTTCATCTGTACAGTGTTTAGCAAAACTATTCATACGCCTTTAACATTTTCAGCAGAAAACGAGCACCGCTCATCGTCCTGAACACACCGCTCTTATCGTAAAACATGGTGGTGGCAGCATCATGCAGTGGCATAAAACATTTTTCTTCAAAAAGGCAAAAGTAAGGTTCTACAGAGTTGTTAAATGAGGCTGTTTAAATAAATGTGCACAACACAATTTTTTTAATTTGTAAAGAAAAGAAAAGGCAAACCAAGTATAACTAAAATACTTTGTTTTGTAATTGCAACACGTCAGAGTTCAGTGGATACTTTTGCAGTATATATATTCATGTTTATGTATGGTTGGGTTTGTTTTATGTTACTAAAACGCATTGGATTACAAGAACACTGATGAGATAGGGAAAGTGAGTAATACTTATGAACCTCTGAGTACACATGCGCCTCTGCTTAACCTTGTTTAGGGTCATTCTGCTCACGAATCACAAGCAGCATCCTGTGGCAGCACTCTGCAGCCTTTAGGTTCCAACCAGTGCACATATTATAAGAACATTATTGTCTAGGGGATCCATCCATCCACTGGTAAATGCTAAATGGCCTGTACTTGTGTAGCATTGGTCATTCAGCCATACGCTGGGGCAGGCTGACAGCAGCGAGGCTACCACGTGCCGCGCACTCCTGCTGCTGCAGCTGACTTTGCTCTGCATCAAATCACTTCGTTCCACAATCTTCTATTACCCCTTAACAGTTTTCAGTGGTTACGGGTTTGTGAGATGGACCACAGGCATGATGCTGCAGGTGTGACTTCAACCCTTCTTTCCGTGTTGGGACCTTTCAGTTGACCCCAAGCATGGATAAACACATGTAGATCAATGAACAACATGATCGGAAAGGGGCTTTTCATTTGGAGATGACCTCATCCCTGTTCTAATTCTGACAGAACAACAAAAGGAGAAACAGCCTCATAGCAAACAAAAAGGCTCTTCCTGTTTTTTTTTCCAGGTTAGGGATCTGTTTCTGCCTCTAAAGATTAAGATCCCAACTATTTTGTATTTTTGTTAATGATTGATGGCAGGAGCCTTTCTGCCCTGAGAACACTCTGGGATCCTTCAAGAATAAGCTGGAGGCAGTCGTTGGCCAGAGAAATGTATGGATTATCCCAGGAGTGTCAAACTCCAGTCCTCGCGGGCCGCTGTCCTGCTGTTTTTAGATGTGCCACAGGTAGAAGACACTGGAATGAAATGGCTTAATTACCTCCTTGTGTAGATAAGTTCTCCAGTGTCCTGCTAATGACCTAATTATTCTACTCAGGTGTGGTGCAGCAGAGGCACATCTAAAAGTTTCAGGGAAGTGGCCCTCCAGGACTGGAGTTTGACACCTGTGGATTATCCTTTTGGACCGGTCACATCTGCGACCCGACTTCATTAGAGCCAAAGAGTGGTTGATGTGCGGAAAGATGGCAGGTCGGTGCGTGACCTTCATGTTTCAGATCTGCCTGAAGTCAGCAAAAAGCCGACGCTATGACACAAAAACTAAAGCTCACTTTGAACAAGTCCAGCTGTTTATGCACTGCTGTTGACCCAAAACAACTTTTCACTTCTTTGAAAGCCTGATTCAATAAAAAAAAAATTCTATTCAGCAGATGTAATAAAATTCACATTTAAATTAAGTTTTGTACAAAATCCAACAGTGCGTATTTTGTTTTTTTGGCTCTTTGTTTAAAGAGCATTCTCTTCCTGTTAAGAAACAAACAGACTCTCAGTTCTCAAAGATGGGACGCTAAAAGCCTGAAACACTGTAAAAAACACAACAGATAAGAGCTTTGAACAAAATAAAATTATCAGCTTTAGTCCAGTAAAACCAGCTTCTTAATGTCCTGTACCACAATCACAACAGCTTTAATCGATTTAGTTAGGCAATCAAATCAAAATTCAATGAAATGAGCAACTGTAACTAAACTTTATTACACACAATTCAAAGTTTGAAACAAACAACTTGTCTAAGAAGGTTTGACTTATTTAATCAAAAAATATCTAACACAAAGCAAGTATGTGTTACCAAAATGCCACAAAATTTCTCCTGGCACTTTTCTAAAAGCCTTAGAGCATAGAAAATGTGAAAATAAAACTGGAAGATGCTAAACTAGGGGAAGACACATCCAGTCACTTATTTATTTTCCATATATCAAGGATTTAAAAAAAAAAAGAGGTTGAATAATAACTAAGTGAAAAGGAACTCACTGACATTTCCACACAGCGGTCCTTCATCATCCCAATGAATAAACTTCATTAATAGCAAGCATGCTGCAAAAACAAACAACTTTGTGAATGTTTCCATTGTTTAACTCTTCACCAACACGCTGGCAAATGGAAGACAAAATTAACTGCAAAAAGGTCATATGCCTTCATAGATGCTCTATAGTTGTTGTCCCTTTAGGCTAACCATGAGCTTTGGGAGGAAATGTTTCATCAGTCAAGGGCATGTGTTAAAATATTTCCTCCTAGCTGTTAGCAGCACAAGTGTTTCCACAAGGCCTGCAGGGTGCTGCGGCCTAATAACTGTATGTATGTCGGTTTTGTAACCGCTAACCGGAAAACTGGAGTTGATGCGCCACAACAATGTTTTTGAGGTTGTGGGGCTCAAGCAACATCATAAAAATTAGTAAAACTATGAGAAAAAGAGACAAAGCATCAGACTCAGAAAATACTTGAAGGATTCTTGCGTAAGATTCATGAGTAAGGTCGGCTAACGGGTTTGCATTTAATTCAGCATTTATAAAAGACCAAATAGTGGAACATATTTCTAATTTCAAGCACCTGTGAGTTAATGTGGAAAGACAGATTCAACCTCGATGCAAGCAGATTAAATTGATAAAGCCGTCATGATGATGATTGTCTTCAGAGAAAGTACCTGGGATTCAACAGCAGTAAAAACATGCTGACCTAAAAACCTCCTCTCCTTCCATATATCACTTAAATGGTAATCCCTTAAACACTAGAACAAATTGAATCAGGTGATAAACAAGATCATTGGTTCAAACCAGCTCTCTGTGAAGAAATTATGATTCATCCATGCATAAGGTCCTTAATAGAAGTAGAATCCTTGCTAATTACATCTACAATGATTCTTCCTATTCTCCTCAATCAGAAGTTTGGGCTCAACCAGCACAGAAAAACTACTACAGGAATCCTTCACTTATTTATTTAATTGAAATAATGTTGCTATCTTCGCTGCACACACAGATGTATTTTTTTGGTTATTTTTATTTTTTCCGTTATTTTTATTTTTTCCATTAGTAGATTTGTTTGTTTATGGATGTGCTGTTTGAGTCCTGCTAAACAACCCAAGTTGGCTTTGTCTCAAACCGACAGCTGAAAATTGTTCTTTGGGATTTTCTGGTGGGAGCAACATTTATGGTCCAAGGTTCCAGATCCTGACGTAGCAACAGCACTACCAACTGTGTCACTTATTATGTAGTAAATGAAATGGCTTTGATGAGATGAAACACTGTTTGTAAATGTATAGATAGGTAGATTTATTGCTTTTTATTCACTGAGATCTTTGTAATTTTTCTGAGAGGACATTTCTATTTCATGTAAATTCAAAGGGTTTATTTTAGATCCATTGTTGTCAAACTGTGATAGAATTACCACTGGTGGTGCATGGACTGTCGAAGCATGAAAGTTTTTCTGGCACTTTTCTAAAAGCCTTAGAGTATAGTAAAAGGTTAAAATAAAACTGGAAGATGCTCAACTAATGGAAGACACATCCTGTCAACTTTACAGAATTGAGAATGCATTAAGAATTATTCACTTATGCATAAATCTCATAAAATCAGAGAAGCATCCATAACAAAATAGCACATGTCTAGGTCAGTCATTTACAAGCACTAGTTTCATCACATAAAACCAAGATCTCCAACCAGGATAGAACTTTGCAGCGTTTAGATTTCTAATACATCATTTATGGTTTCTTTTTTCCCAAAACTAACTCAACTTGCTCTTATTTTTGCTGCAAGAGAAGCTTGGCTCTTATTTGGACAGAAGTTTAGCACAACCCTCTGTCCAAATGTGACAGGAAGTTCTGCAAAAACCCTTAAGGCTACAGGAAAAAGAATATTAAAGACTACTATACTTCCCGCCTGTTGAAGAAGCAAGTTTATATCAACTGTAATGACCAAACTCTGGACAGAGAGTAACAGAATTTGTTAAGAGACAAATAACTTGTGTCTGTGAGGCTTACAGCTGCTGATCACATGTCGTCTCCACATGCACAGCATGTGTTCTTAATTAGTGCTTTCAGCTCATATTCGGTGCCAACGTCTTTGGATGAATTAGCAGCTTCCTCTTTAGAGCGTAGAGAGAGAAATTCACAAACTACTCCTGGAAGGCACCGAGTTGACATCAGGGTACTAATGTGGGTCTTCTTTGTGTTTTTGTTACGCCATTTATATCACATAATTTAAATGATTTAATCTTTCCAAGAATCCAGCAGCAGAACTTGTGTATCTCACCTGAAGGTTGAAGTTTGGGAGCAAAGAGCGGAAAAACAGCGACAGCGTACTCTCATTGGATGCACCAACATGCTGCCTAAATGTGAAGACACAAAAATCACTAAATCGGGACAACGCTTTAAATTTATAATAAACTTAAGTTAGAAGAATGCTTGTTCTATGAAGATCAGAAATGCATGCACATGAATGCATCACATCACCTTTCTGGTCTGGTGTATGAAATCACTGAGTCCAGTGGAGGCAGAGGGTCAAAACCCATCACAGGCTGAGTGGTCACCTCCTATAGGAGTTAAAAATATACCGTACATTTTTTTATTTATCACCTTCGAAAAAATAATTGTCTTTTTAAACTTTCTGCAGCATTGCTGATGGCTACGCTCATCTACAGCCTGGAAAGAACACAGAGTTCATCACACCCGAGAAAATGTCTGGACTTTAAATAGAAGAAACACGAGTCTGTTCTCAAGGTTTGGATCATGAGTTGGTAAACTTTGTTGTGGAGTGGAGCCGGGCTTTTTTGCGTGCCGGTTTGAAGAAGAAAAAAAAAAACAAAAAACACAGAGGATGAGGATATGTTGAAATTTGTAATCTGTGTGCTGGAGCTGTGGAAATGTTGCTTCCATCAGCCTACTGGTGTTTACGGCAATAATAATAGCTGGCAAACTATAAAGCAGGGATGAGCCGATCGAGACTTGAAACCAATCAAAATAGGTCATTACATATTATAGTTAGAAGAAAGTTATTAAAATCAGTGCCACATCTACGACTGACAGATCAGCAGTGATAAAGAAAAATGAACTGGGATGCTGCACTTCACCAGGTGCATAAGCGATTGGGTGCTTTGTAAGAGTGTTAATCCTCCTTGAATCTTTTCACATCTGTAGTTGTGCCATGCTCTTTCCATTTTCATATGAAAGCTTAAAAAGTGTTTTGCAAGCTGCTTAAAACTTTTTTACAACTGTCTCTGCTGTGCTTCTTAAATCTTCATTCTGCTGTTTATTCACTAATGTTCTCCAACAGACCCATATGAAGTAGCACATAATGTGAAAATTATGGCAGATTCCACCACAATGTTTAGTGCAGCTTTAAATCGGTGCAGCTGACATGAAAACCACCAAGGGTGTTGTCAGCGATCAGGAGTCAGGCATGGTCAGCTTCTCTGACACAATCAGACTAACATCCCTCAATCAAGGGCCAGATTTAAAACTTGGGCTTGGAGTATCGACATGCCTGCTGAAAATGGGCATGTCGCTACCGTGCCATATTGGAAAACAGCTGTGCAGAAGATTTTTAAGATATCTGCAAAGAGAACCAATAAATAAGCTCAGATAGGGATTTGCTTCTCTATTTAATAAACCCATCAAAACAACAAACTCCTAACATTTTCAGTTAAGTGCAACAATTCACACCATGTGTTTTAATGCAAC
This sequence comes from Girardinus metallicus, assembly GCA_903067095.1. Classification (NCBI taxonomy): domain Eukaryota; kingdom Metazoa; phylum Chordata; class Actinopteri; order Cyprinodontiformes; family Poeciliidae; genus Girardinus; species Girardinus metallicus. The sequence goes on from CAEGAE010025937.1 coordinate 11,261, forward strand.
TTTTATGATATTAATAAGTAAAAATAGTGTTAAAGGTATGGAAATATGAATGATATTTCATTCCTTCATTTGTTGTTGTATTAAAACTACTGTGACCATTAAATATCCATAAGAACATTATCTTTTATTGTCCTTTGAATCAAATTTAATCCAATTCAAAGAAAATCTGTTATTGACATCAGCACATAAAGCCTGATTCATTCAATTTTCTGAAAGGCAACGTCATTGGAAACTCAGCTGGTGACTTCTTACAAGCGGCAGAGTCGAGGTGGCTTCTTTAATCTCAGAGAGGAGAACATGGCGATGGATGTTTCTTGGTGCACTCTGGTATCTCTGCTTTCTCCTAGAATAAATTACAACACTTATCAAAATTAATAAACTATTAATATAGAATCCAAGTTCATCAGAGAATAAATACAATACCCACTTAGCTCTTTAAGCAACATATGGTTGGTCTAATTATTGGCATTTTTACTTTACGTGGATCGTCTCCGTTTGACGCATCACAAAGCCGGCAGAAACATGAGTGAGGGCAAGCAAGCAGGAAGTGTACAGCTTACTTGTTCTGACAGTCCTCTATGAGAGGATCTTTGGCATCGACCCGGCGCAGCACCTCCTTCACTGACTCCTCCAGCCAGAGCATTACTGTCGCCTCCTTCCACAGGCTGTACGTTCTCCCCACATACAGAGCCGTGAGCTCAGCCAAAGCTGGTGGCTGCCTGGAGACACATGACGTTTGGTGGATTTGAAACAATGACCTTTATCTGCAGCATATGTTACATGAAGTTTTTTTTTCCTGGTTATACAGTGTGGACAGATCAATTTTAGCATGCAGCATTTATGCAATAGCACTTGTGGGTTATGCGCTACATTAGGAAGAAAAAGGAGACCTACCCTATCTGACTCTTTGGACCAAAGAAGCTATGGGAAGAGACTGTGCTGTCAGGCTGAACAGTGCATAGGTCCAGCAAAGGCATCAAAACTGCAAAACAACACAATTACAGCCGGAAATAAATTATGAAATCTCTCTATAAGTTGTGCTCTTAAACAGAGGGTGCGTGAAGGATTTCATCTAACCTCCAGGGAACATTATGAGAGCGCTCTGCAGCATCTGGTCAGCTTGTCGCCTCAGTTTGTCACTTTCTTCAGGATCCACATCATCTTGCTGACTCAGGTGAAAATGACAGAGCGCGCAGGAGAATGCAAAGTTTGGCAGCTGAGAGAGATTTCTATGCTCCTGGAAAAAAGAGTTATAAAAAACAATTTCAGTATCAGATTTCTAAGGAGTTAAGTGTTGCACACAAAGGCCCAATTTTACCTCCCAGTCCTGATACAGCTGAAGGAGAGACTTGTACTCTCTGGAACGAAGCATGAGGAAATCGATGAGCAGCAGCATGCAAAGCGGGTCGGAGTCTGGGTCTAAACTGAGACACAAAACCACGAGTAAAGCAGTCACTTAAAGCACTTAGAAACATGTTGACATAATATAATAAGAAGTCTAATAATGTTTTATAATGATTTACAGAAAACTGTGAAAAAAGTTTCATTTAATGCTTTATTTATGTGCAATAAAGCATAAGAACCTATATAAATATTTTATCTATGAAAATTTTCATCAATTTTAAATCAAGCACGGCAAACATTGTTAATATATCTGACTAAAGCGCCTTCTTCCTTGGTCCAGCCTGTTATTGAAGACGGACAGTAGCAATCCGCTTTGGACCCAGTTTTCTATCCTAACCCCGATTTAAACTTCTACACAAGTTCATCTCTGATTTGTCTGCTGTGTTACTTTGTTTTCATGATGCCGTTTGTTCGCTAATGTTGTCTGACTAATTCTATGCTCTAATTGAGAGGCTTCTCTGGGCAATTGGTTGCTTTCAGACTGAAATGAATACAAATGTCTGACTCACTTTTCAGATTTGAAAAAGTGTTGAAAACATCCTTAACTTTTCGCTTCATAATTATGCAATATTTTGTGTTGGTCTTTCAATAAAATTCCCAAAAAAGCAAAAAAATAAAAATAAAAATTACTGAAGTTTGTGAAAAACATTAAAAAGAATAAGAGGAATGAACCATGTTGCCATTAACAGTAATGTTGGCATGGGACTTTACATAAACTAGTCTTCTAAATATTGCATCCAGTGCAACTATAACATCAAATATTGAGATTCTGCAGCAATTTTGATCCAGTGAGTAGATCGACTTTGGATAATCACTTACAGGACTACAACATTTTCAGGAAGTCAAAACCAAAATATCAATACTTAAACACAACACACAAAAATTTGGGCAAATGTCCATCTAAATTTCAGACAATGTGCAGCAGATCAGTGTATGAATACAAAATCATAGCATATTTATGGCTTGCTTATTTAAAGAATATCTTGCATGAATCATAATAGTCGCAGTTTAAATGTATTTTTTAATATACAAAATGCTAGTCAGAAATTTATTTAAATAAACCCACAATAATTCAAAGTGAAATTCTGTTAGGTTTGACTTTCAAAAGTCTGTGGAAATCACACGTTTTCTTCTTTTACCAAAGGATTAGTTTGCAGTACTCCAACGAGGTCCGTGGGCATCCTCTCTTCTCCAGGAACATCATGTGCTTATAAAGAGCCAGATAAAAAGCTCTGCAAACAAGGATTAATAAATTACTAGATTGCTGAGCCATAAAACATAATTTAAGTTCAAAATGTTAATCTGGGGTCAAACTGACGCCTCCCAACACCAAACGTAGGAGAGAAAAAAAAAGGACACAACCAACCTGTTTTCTGGTCGCAGATAGTCCAGCTGGCTAGTTCCTGATGTTAGGCTGAATAAAGGGTGAAAAGCACACTCAAAGCTGTACAAAGCCCGTTCTGCACAAAGAATAAAAAGAGAAGACATTTTTCTAAAGGAGTTCATAATAAAATATATTGTTGCTGCCCAATGAGGAAAAGCAGGGAACAACAATGAAACAAACATGCTCGGACAGTCCTAATCTTATTTGCAATCTTAGCAGCACGTCTTTACAACCTAAAAATATCAAAACTGAAAACCTCTGTCTTATGGTAAAGTTGGGCTGATGGCATGTAAATCAATTATCCAGGGAGGAAGACAAATGTCCTTTGTGACTTTTCCACATACACTAAAAAATGTTAAAGTACAGAGTCTGTGATAATAAACATAGCATTGTGCTTTAAATGAAGCCTGAACCCTGATTGCCTAACAGAGGCTGGTTTGTTGAGTCACATTTTCCAAAAGCGCACAGCTCTGAAATGATTCAATTTGATAAACTCATAAACAAAAATGAGGAACATCAGTTTATTTGTCATCATTTTTGGCCAAAGTTGCTGACAAACATAATTCTAAATGTGAAGCAAAAAATGCACTGATCTCTGCAGGATTTAAAAAAGTAGCTTTTTAATTTAGTTTCGCCTTTACTTTAAGGATTCTCACAAGACCAAAAATAGTGAAATGTAATGATCTAGACACAATATTCCACTTGTCCTCTTAGGATACGATGATGAAAACCAGACTTATAATTGACAGCAGAGTATTTTATAAAGAGAGCCTGCATCGTTTCATGTTTGTGCCAAAATCAGTTGTCTATAAAAAGGACAAACTTGGAACAGATCGACTTTGTTCTCTAAAATAGATAAGCCTGCGAGGCTTTCTGGACGAACCGACAAATGAGTTGCAATATGAAAAACCTACATGATCAAATCAACTGAGGAATGTTTTACAGGGTCGTACATGGGTAACACTTGATACTAACCAAAGTAAATAAACGTAAATCCTCACATCAGGCTTTCACTGTGCAACAAACTGACATTGGGTGCAAAGAGTTCCTCTAAAAACTTCAGCTCATAAGACTCAATGCATTCCAGTTTTCTCCTCACCGATGAGGTCGCGGGCCATCTCTTGATCCTCTTGTATCCTGCAGACGTCAGAAAGCTGCAGCAGGGAATCGATGTGATACGGGTTTAGCTGAAGCAGAGCCTGCACAAAATAAAGAGGAAAACAGAAATATTTATTTTAGTAAATAAAGATAAATTAGATCTCCGTTGTTAAACAGTCGCTATCAGAAGGAGGAAACTTATAAACACTACAGCAGGACACCTAGAGATCCAACGACCTCCATGTATAAAGGTGGAAACATCTCAATGTTTTCTATCTAAACGTTTACTGAAGAGCCATGACAAAATTAAATACATACAATATAAACTTCAAATGTAAAAATAGAACAATTTAAAACAAGAAAAACTCAATAACTACATGAAAGTAAAAAATTAAAAACAACAAAACTAAAACATAAAATAAACCAATACCTGGAAAAAATTATTATTTTGCTTTGAATGTTTTGCTCTATTTAATATAACTGTTTATCTGGTTGGACTCAATAGGTTCACTTTTAAATTAATTTCCTGACAATAAGTCATGGTAAAATACAGGAGGGACATTAGACATTAATTTCTTTACAGCAAAGTAAAGCCAGATATTTATGATGATATTTGCTGCCTTGAGATGATCACAAACAGAGCAGCAATGGAAAACTAAAGGACTTCTTTGTATCTTGGTGTAGATTTTAAGCACATTCTCCTGTCCGTGAGCCTCTTGATTCTTGATGTAGGATTTTTGTTCATAAAATACACAATATTTTATTGCATGTTGAAAATTTGGACCATTAATATCTAAGTTATATAAGTTGGCAGTGAGCTTTCTATGTCACTACCTTTTTTTTTCTAACCCTTGGTGATTTCTGCAAAAGAAACAAACAGATGCGGAACAGCTTCATTTTTAAATATGAGAATGTTTAAACTTTAAAAACTTTTAACTTTGCTTGAAGCATTTACAGACCTTTTCTAAGAATTTGAAAAGTTCTTAGAAAACTTTTTAAGTTCTTAGGCACACGAGGCGTGTTTTCAATGTGCTTCCCTCAAAACCTAATTACACTGAATCGTCCCTGAATAGTTTGAAGTTTGTGTTTTAACTGCTGGAGCTGTTTAGGTAAACTACGTCCCGCTAGAACTGCTCCTCTGACTGTAGCCTGGGAAAAAATCTGGGTTGTTAATAAAAGTGCATTTCCACTGCAGGAACCATTTCAGGAAGTAGGGAAGTTTTTCTCCCACCTCGTTCAAATCAGGTAAAAACAGATCTGTGAGGAAGACAGGACCTTGAACTAAAGATGGAGCGGTGGGAAGGTGGTAGATATTTTTCAGTTTCTACTCATCTATAGTTCACATTTTCTGTTAACTTTAATTACATGGCACATTCAAATACACTGTTAAAATCCATCAGATATTTTTAAGACAACATTTGTAAAAGTTCTAAAATGTTAAAATGTTAAAGTTACTTGGCAACACAAACTGCAGGAGTTTAAGATGGAACAAAATATTTAGCAATAACTCCACTAGATTCACAAAGCTTCACCTTGTAGATTAAAGATAAAACAGGTTTAAGCTCCATGACAGGAAAACTCACCACAATGTTGTTGGGATCCATGGACTCAACAGCATCTAAGAACTTGAACTGCACTTGCTGGTAGTCCCGGTTGTGCTCAAAGGTGAAATAATGAACGCCATTCTTGGACTCCAGCAAGGTCATCGAGATTCCTGAGGAGGCAGAAATTAGGTTTACAAACTAAAAAGAATTTAAATACAAAGCATGTGAGCTAATTTATGTTAAACTTGTATTAACATAACAATAAAAAAAAGGGGGAAAAAATTATGAATTCATTTTGACTAAAAGGGAAAACGATCAATAAACTTTATTTATTTAGTAAGGCAAGATTTTATGTAATGTTCTTTATTCTAAGGAATAAGATTTATATAAGCAAAGAAAAAAAAGAAACTACTTTCCTTCCAGTTCGATACAATAATTAAAATCTACAATAAGCCAAACTGTCAACTTTAAACCCAAAGATTACAATGCAAATTTGTGGTACCCTGAAGTTTAACATGAGTATTAATGTGGCTATTCTGGTGATTGTAGATTTTAATCATCGCTAAACTACTGTGAAACAGATAAAGTAGCATGCAAGACATTGTGGATCAGTACACATAACACAATAACCCATTAGGAATTGCTCAGATGACTTGGTTTAAGCATAAACAAAAACAGGAACTGTGTGAGCAAGTTACTAAACACCTAAAACACAAGGCTCTGTGTACAGATGAGGCTTGGTTTCAAACCTTTCATAACAACCTAAATTGATACTTGTGGGGGGAAAATGCCAACAGGCCATGGCGTGAATATCCATCAGACAGATAAGGTAATGAATCAATAAGGTTTTTCAGTTTGTGGACAATAAGCCAGTCTTTGTGATGACGTCAAGGTCCCAAAAATGCTTTTAGCCAGTTTTATGTTGCCTGACTGCAAATCTGGGAAACTGAGAAAAGTTTTGCTAAGGTACTTTCAAGCTCTTGTAAAAGTTGCTATTCAAGCTCTCGTAACGAGAGCTTGAATAGCAACGTTTACAACAGTCTCGTAAATGTTGCTATTCGGGTTTCCTAAAGAACAGCTGGATGTTGTAAATATTATTTAAATTAAGGAGAGTTGAACAGATATACAGAACAACTAAGGTGTGAAATCATGTGGCTCGTTATCATATTGTGTCTTTGCTAAAATATTCATAAAACCTAAACTTTTTTTTCAAAATATAACACTTTACAACCTCATACTTTAGTATTTAATTGTGATGTTGTGTCATAGACTGACACCAAATAAAGCATTTAACTTTAAAATAATGTAGCAAGTTGCATTGGTCTATCACATAAAAATGTAATATTTTATTAATATTTAATATTAAAGACCCACCGGGTCGGCTAAAGCGAGGCCAACTCTCCTTTGGGCTGGTCATCCAAGTGCTGCGGTGAAAGTGCCTGTTTCTTTGCCGAGGTCTGTTCAGGAAAAAAAAAAAAAAAAACTTTATGAATCTTGCACATCAAAATAACTAAATACTTTTTATTTTAAAAACCTCTTACCTTTGATCACCCAGAACAGCCCGAGCTCCAAAGTATCTCTTCAGTTCAGTCTCTGGGTTGAGATTCCTGATGACAAACCAGAAACAGTCACTTTGACAACATTGATGAGCTGTGAAGATTCACTCCATGTGACTTTTTTCATAATTTTCAGTTTAAAACAAAATGTTACAAAAATAGCATAGATAACGATGAGAAACTTTTGCGGCAGCCGGGATCACCACCTTCTGGCAGCTAACGTTTCCCTAAAAATGAATTATGATCTAACAATCTACAACAATATTAGGAAAACGTGATCTGCAGTAATACTGGTAAATGTTGCAATAGCAATATGACTCTAACAATGAATGTTGATGAATGAGTGCTACAGTCTTTCTGCTTTTGGTAATGGCAAATATTGATGCCAGATCAAAAAGATTCAAAATGTCCGCCTCAACAATGACTCATGGAAGAAGTTGCTCTGGTTGCCGTCTGCTCTTTCAGCACTGGGACACCTTTACTGTAACTTCTTAATGCCTGGTCCACCTTACTACCACTTATCATCCAAACCTGTTCATGCTGCACTAAACTACTGGTCATTACATATAATACTGGGACAGAGAGCTTGAATGCATGGTACTTAAAATAACTGGCCAACATTTATGATAGTCCAGTCAGTTATTTTTGATAATCTTGTTGCGAACAGTAATACTGAGATGATAAATTTGTAATATATTGTGAAGCCCTCGACCTAAAGATTAAAGTTGTGACATGTCAGGATTGACCACAACCAAATTTTTAATGAAATGAAAAGGAAAACACTATGTTTCATTAAATATGAAAACATAAAACTCAATTTATTTACTTTTCGTTATAATTTAATTAAAGCATGATTTTCATCCTCTTTAGCTGCAATCTAAAAGCACCTGACAAATAGTCTTGCTAAATATATACAATGTATTGTCATGACATAGCAAAATAAAATCAGAGTTGTGTTCATGTTTTTTGTCAGGTTTCTATGCGTCTTCAGCATCAAACAGGTTGGTGTTCACACCTGTGTTCCACATGAAGCACAGATCTTCTGACTGAGCCGCCGCAGTCCTCACTTTGCAGACTCACACCGTTGGACTGCTCCAGGTTTTCCAGCAGTAAATCAATATTTTCAGTTGCAGCTCCCTAAAAGTAATAAAAATTCATGTTGAATGAGTTGTGACATCATATTAACTGCTATGTTGTTCCCAAGATTAGTAAAGATTCTGTAAACCGAGGCACCACTGACTGCATAAACTCTATAACTGAATAATTAGCTGTAAAACTTTCTGCCTTATAAACTGTTATACTATTCTAAGGATGTAAATTAGGCTCAGACTGAATTATGGAATTGTCTTGTCAGAATTAGATGTATTCCATACATTTAATTGTCCGTCCTCTGATGTCGTTTTAGTTTTTTTCTTTTTTTTCTTCTTTTTAACTCTGTCTCCTGACTGTAAAAGAAACAAAAAACACAGATGACAGATACAACATGTATCTTTAAATAAAACAGTTAATTAGGAAGACAACTTCTTTCTGATTGTTTTAACTTTACCTTTGTGGACTCTTCCTCATGCTTTTGATCTTGATTCTCAACATCTTTGTTATTATTCTTTTTGGTTCCACTTCCTTTATTTTTCTCTGGATCTTCATCGGGTGAAACTCTATCCGACTCATTTTCTGCATCACATATCTGATAAAAGAGGTCAAAAAGGTGTATTGGTTGGAGTAAACCATAAAGTGTCAACATATTGTATGACAAATCTGGTCTTCACCAGATTCTAAAATTATTTCAGTAACTTCAAATGTACAAAAGCACACAACAAATCCTGAATTGACAAATGTTAAAGATAAAGCAGTCAGTCAGTGTCAGTACTCTGACAGTCAGCATATGTCAATATATTCTCTATTACATTTATATTTTTGAGTAAGAGGCAACTTTACAAAGCAGAAATTTGTCCTAGATACATAATTTTTACACCAGTCAATAATGTAGGAATGAAACTAATTTACCCTCCACTTTGTTATTTTGGTTTCTTGCTAGGAAAGCTTTAAATGTGTTTAACTTACAAGTACCTACTGAGTTGGATAGTCTAACAAAACTACAGCATGTTAATATTTAACTGACAGTAACTGTTAGCATGTTTTAGCTATGTAAGCTACCAGGAGCTGATGTAAACAACTGGAGACAAAAAGTGCCGTTGCTGTACAAGAAACACGTCACTCCATTTTTATCGTCACCTTACCAGTTCATAAATGTTACTGAAGTTTTTCTGAGCCTTATCTTTCTTTGTCTTTCGGCTACTGCTTTTGCTATTGGAAGGAGGAGAAACATTAGCAGCATTAGCCGTGTCCAGCTGCTCCTCCCCAACCTCAGCTTCAGCCTGCTCCTCCGGGCTGTCTCCCAAACTTAGGTCCCCGAGGTCCAAGGCCTCCTGACCCCGCTGTTTCCCTTTGAGTCTTCTCAGGGCCCGTGTAGACATTGTAGACTGTATGTAGGTTGACTAAATATAAACTGTATAGTGTTAAAATGTTGTTTTCATAGCGGTCAATACCACACCAGTGAGATGAGGGTAAAATTCAGACTCTTTCTTCTTCTAAGTGTTTACGGACAGTTAGGGTGAGGTTTCCCTCTAGAGGTTAGATTGTACATTGCATCACTTTTTTTTCTTCTTTTTCAAATAAAATCAATTAAAAATTATATATATATATATATATATATATATA